>WSLM01000074.1:0-34974 GCA_019677335.1 Ceratobasidium sp. UAMH 11750 | reverse complement strand
GGCTATGCGAGAACGTGGACTGCAAGTTAAGGACCGGGCTAGTCGCTAGCGCCAACTGCAGCACGAAACTGTAAGTCGGGGCGGACACACCAACTGGCCAGCTACTGACTATTGGACTGCAGACTCGAACTAATGCTCAAATAAAAGCCTAATAACACTCTTGATTGTTCTCTTGCCTATCGCTTCTACAATTGTAACCAATTGAACTTAAAAAATATTGTCTCATCTATACCCTAATCAAAAAGTTTGTTTCCCGAGGTCGACCAAACTGAGAGTTTCCGGACTTGGGTTTGAGATATTGTCCAAATTACGCGTGATTCCCGATTAGCGAAAACGAACACATTCGAGCCGTCTCTGACAAGCATCCCACGGCCCCCAATTCCAGAGATAGAATGAACGAAGTGGCATTGGACGAAAAGCTTGATGCACTAGATCCTCTACGTCATCTACGAGACAATGCCGACAACGAACTCGTGCCCCCACAAATCCCCACAGTTGTCAATCAAACTACCGAACTAAACTTTCCACCTCTTGAACATCCAGTGAAGCTCGTAGTCGACGCCGGACCGGGTATGCTGCTTGAACTGGTTCTCGAGTGCCACGGCGTCTGACGACTGCGCTCACAGGTTGTGGGGGAGTGGCATGGCCGGCAGGGGAGGTGAGTTTTCGAGCTAACGCGCGTAATACCAATCTAATCATCGCACTTCAAGGTGTTGTCCAGGTACCTAGCGAGAAGAAGATCGCTTGCAGGACAAAGAGTGGTAGAACTGGGATCAGGTATTCATCTGGCTACTCGATGATGGCCACAATAGACCAACCATCTGTCGTAGGAACCGGTTTAGTAGGGATCGTGGCAGGCCTTCTAGGAGCACAAGAAGTGGTCATCACTGACCAAGAGTACGTCCCAGAGTATCGCAATAAATCGGACACACTTATACCAAGACAGACAATTGATGGGGATAATGGGAGCAAACGTTAAACTCAATGGGCTCCAGGATCGAGTGCGGGCTTCGGTCCTCAACTGGCAAGTCCGTTTTTGGTAGGCTTGTGCCATACCTCACCGCTCGGCCAGGGGAGAAGAGCTATCGTCCGATCTGCCAGACGCAGTGGCGTTGGTCCTGGCCGCGGATTGTGTGTATGCCGAGCCTGCGTTCCCGCTACTTGTCTCT
This sequence comes from Ceratobasidium sp. UAMH 11750, assembly GCA_019677335.1. Lineage (NCBI taxonomy): Eukaryota > Fungi > Basidiomycota > Agaricomycetes > Cantharellales > Ceratobasidiaceae > Ceratobasidium > Ceratobasidium sp. UAMH 11750. The sequence continues at coordinate 33,805 of WSLM01000074.1, read as the reverse complement.
ACGTTGAAGGATCTCGATGATAAATACGGAGCACCGGAGATATTGTTCTGCTACAAAAAGAGACGCAAAGTGAGTGGATAGGTTGGTATGAATGATCAAAACTTACCGCAAGGAACAGGCCGACAAGAGGTTCTTTGGTTTACTCAAAAAGTACTTTACCTGGGCAGAGGTAAGGGCCAGGACGCTAATAACGTCACATCCACTCAAGTTGCCTCAGGTTGAAGACGACCCAGAGCGAGATACGTATTCGCGTGAAGCAATCACGCTACTCCAGCTCAAGAGGAAGCGATAGCCAATCAAGACGAGATGTTTATCTATATTGCATTTATTCTGCTTTAGTTTTAATCTGAGTCATGTACATGGTAAATAACGATAAGCAGTTACCAAGGAAGGACATACCTGGAGTCCATGAAACCCAGATATCTCCTTTTTGAGCTCCTCGGTGACGAGTCTATGCTGCTTGACCATAGGTAAGCCTTTAAACTCTCCGGATGTGATAGAAATGGCGTAAAAGGTACCACATCCGCCTTGGATGAGAAAGTTTAGGGTCGAATATGCACCTGTTACTTTGAACTCACCCGAGACGTCCTCTACGTCGAGACTAGAGGGCTGAAACCTCGCGTTGAGCTTGTCAAAGATGACTTGCTCTCCATCGGTCAAAGTCTTCAGAGGAGCGACAGCCCAGCGTGGAGAAGAGGCGATGAACGATCTAGAGAGAGGGGAACTCTGGGTGACGACTCTCCAGGCTAATCTGCTTGACATAGCCGAGTTCAAGCAATGTGCAGTCACGTGAGATTCTGATTCTTGCGCTTGACGTCACCTCGCGTCGATCAACCAACACTGAATGCAGGGTTTCTAATTTCGGAGCTTCGATGCTGGGGCATATTTCTGCTGCTAGACTGCTCTCAAGAGTACCATATACCTCCGCTTTTCGTTACCCTTTATTCTCACCTAGCCTTGTTCGAGCTAGCATACACACTGGCGGTCCTTTTGGTTTATCTTCACTGAATAACACCTCTAATGGGGCTACTTTTGCGGGTTCGGGACAACCACACTTTTGGAGCATTGAGAGCAATACGAAAGATCGAGAGTATCTGAATGCACGATGTACCACAATCCGGCCCCCTGCACCCCAGCCGGCGGAGACTGGCTCTAGCACAAGCTCACCTGGCCAGGTGACCGCGGCGGAATTGCAGGTCGAAGAAGTCCATAAAGTTTCGAAAGTTAAACTATGCCGCGACAACGGGATACAGCCTCGGGATCTACGATCATTGGACACAGATATGGTACGTGCACTCGTTACCTCATGATACCCCGTTATTCATTTGATTGTAGCACGACCTCCCTTCGTCCATTCTCGTCAGGTCCGAGTCTATAATATTCTGCACACCTACGATACGCGCCATCATTAAAGCCGAGAAACTAATCATGCTGGAATCGCTCACTGGCGACGAACCCCCGACTAAAGAATCAGAACAGAGAACCCCGATTTTGGAGAGCGTAATGGCGCATATCCGAGTTCTCGCACTCCGGGCACACCATACCAACCAACAAGACACCCAAACTCCTTTCGAATTCACGTACGCCCCCTCTCACACAACGCAGAACACCACTAACCCTACACTTTCCTCAGCGCGCTCGAATCCTTGCTCTCTCAAGAAATCCATACCCTTTCCCAGACCTCCGCCGAGCTCACCAACCGGGCAAATCAACTGCTCAAATCCATGTCGTCGCAAGACGTGATCTCGACTGCGCAAATGCAGGAGATGATCGAAGTCAAGGACGCAAATGAGGTGTTTTTACGCGCTGCAACAAGTGTCAAGGATGCGGTGGCGGAGATTCTTTCTGAGCCGGATGATATGCGGAGGATGTATCTGACGGACCTAAAAGCAGGAAAGGTTAGGGAGTTTGGAGACGATGATGAGGTCGAATTGTTGCTTGAAACGTGAGGGTTTTGGGGTTGATTTGTTGGGTTGGAGATAGACTGATGGCACGGACTGGTAGATACCTCAAATATGCGGCCTCGCTGACGCTTAATGCGTCACGCAATCTCCAGAGACTGACTTCGGCATCACAACATCTCACGCTACTCCTGTCATCTAGTAAGTCTTGTGTTTCAGCACGTTGGATCACCGGCGCTCAGCCTATGATCGTACTCAGCTCGTAACAGACTCTTACACCTCGAGATCCGACTAGCGATCGCGACGCTGGCCGTTACGGCTGCTGCACTACCGGGGGCAATCCTGGGCATGAACTTGACGAATCATTTTGAGGATCATCCATGGGCATTCTATGCCGTCACCTCTGCTATTGCCATAATCGGCGTGATCGCTACCCAGGCGGGTCGTGCAGGGCTACGTGTCGCTCGACGTGTAAAGATGGAGCAGGCTGGGTTGTTGGCTGGTGGCAAGCCAGCGGTTCGCCCCCGGGCTTGAGTACAATACACCAATGCTTAATCACGCAAGTTGAGCGTATAAATAAATAATTTGGTGCGTAAAGTACATGTGGATCTACGGAGAGACGTGTGGTGAATGATTAGGATGCAGTAGGATCAGGCGATGAAACTAGGAGGGAGCTGCGCGGAATCACGGCCGGCCGCGAGCAGCAAGTGTGCCCTCGAATGTCTTTTGGACTCCGCCAACGAGCTCCATGGTCTTTGCCCATTTGAGCAGGCGTGTGCCCACAAACATTCCCTCGGGTACAGTGAGGAGATCGGCGATGAGGGGATAGAGGAATGCATCGGCCCATGTTACCTGTGTACAACGCTGTCAATAAATTATTCAATTGAAACGAGGTACAACTCACCCTTGAACCAAAGATATAAGGCCCTTTGGGCATGAACAGTGGCTCGATCTTGGCAAGAAAATCTTTCAGCTTGTCGATTCCCCCCGCTTGCTTAATTTGCTGCCTGATCTCGGTCATCGTATATTTGCAGGCATCGAGCCCGTTTACTCGCGGCTGTACAATACCGGTCTTGATCGCCGGGTAACCTGAGGCGTGCTCGCAAGTTAGTTGACGCTGAGATATAACAAAACAGACTAGACGGACCGAAGCTCACGACCAAGCTCACAAACTCCCACATCTTCTCCGGTACACACGCCTCGGTCTCATCGAGATCGAGCGTGGGGCAAGGTGCCACCCGGTCGAGGTACATTGCGATTGCCTGGCTCTCCCTCAGGTAGACGTCTGTGCCATTAGGCCGGGGGATGACGAGGATAGGGAGGTACCCGTATGGGTGGAACTCGCTCGCGACATCGGAGTGGGGGACCGTCCGGAGTTGCTTGAAGGGAATGCCTTTCTCGATGAGTGCAATCGCAATCGTGCGTGTGAAAGTGGAGAAAGGTGTCCCGATGAGGGTGTACTCGGGTAGAGAAGTATTGGTCGCGGTGGACATTTTGAAGTCGGTTCAAAAGCAACGGATCGAAGAACGAACTAAGAAGACAAAATCAAGAATGTACCAGAAGGAGAAAGAGGCGGATGAAAGCTGAGAGCAGCTTGGTGAGAAGACGAGAACGCGGGCTGCCAGCGGTATAAATACCTGGGGCGAGACACGAGAGCCGATGCAAGTGAGGAACAAGCTCATCATTTTTTGCCGCAATTCATGTGCGACAGCCTGGCCATCTTTCAAAAAGGCGCCGAGTGACGAATCCGGAGCATATACGCGAGCTATCGGATCACCTCGCTCGATGGTGGTTCAGTGCACGCGAGATTGCGCGCTTTGTTTTGGCGTCGGCGCTTCACCTGCCGCCGGCACTTGTTCCCAATCACCTCCATCCTTTATCTAAGTAGGTCAATCGTGAGTCTACAAACTATTATTATTCTACCTGCAACTAATGTACCTCGCCCAAGCCTACCACAGCGTCCCCGGTATCCCCCGGTCGCCGTAGCTGTCGGCCCAGCTCCCCCACACAGCTCGCCCATCATGTCTCGCATACTGACTCGTTGCTGGATGCCGTGTGCGCGGCCTTCTCCATTTAGAACATACATCCCTCCCGCTCAAAATTTCCCCCATTCGCTTGGGCGATATGCTCTAGCCGCACCCAGGGCTACTCCAGATGTGTCAATCTTTTCTCGGGCAATGTCAGTCGCTGCGATTCCCCACCGCATAAATCGCTTAGCCTCGCTTGCGGGCTTTTTCACCTCCCAGAGAGCGGGCTTCTTCACTTCAAGGAGACTTGGCAGCACCGTACTTGCAAACTCGAGCGACAGGCCGAAAATTGACGATATTCCTGTCGCCGAAGAGTCTACCGAGACTCCAGTTTTGGCTCCCCCAGTAGTTGGGAAATGGCTGATTGGATGTGCGGGCCTGGTTTTCGCGATTGTCGTTGTTGGAGGTATCACCCGGCTCACTGAATCTGGTCTGTCTATCACGGAATGGAGACCCATCACCGGAATTCTTCCACCCCTTGGCGAGGCTGAGTGGGAGGAAGAGTTTACAAAGTACAAGGCTACGCCCGAGTTCAAAATGTGGGTGCCAGATATGACTCACTGTATCACGACTAATAGACCACACTCAGCTTGAACCACCAAATCACGCTCGATGAATTCAAACGTATTTTCTTCTGGGAATATGCACACCGCGTACTCGGTCGTGTCATCGGCCTTGCGTTCGTTCTGCCTCTCGCCTACTTTATCGTCCGCAAACGCGTCCCGCGCACGTTCCTCCTCCCAGGTCTCACCCGCACTCAACTCGGCCTCCCCGCCTCGGCTCCAACGCCTAACCCACTCCCACTCCCAACGCTCACGCCCTACCTGGGCGGCCTTGCGCTCCTCATTGGCGCACAGGGCGTGCTCGGATGGTACATGGTCAAATCTGGTCTGGCCGAGTCGCTCATGACGACACCTGGTGCGGTCCCGCGTGTGAGCCAGTATAGGTTGGCGGCGCATCTTGGGTGTGCGCTAGCGCTCTATGCTGGGATGCTCGGTGGCGGAATGGCTGTTTTAAGAGACTGGAACTGGGCGCATGGAAAGGCCAAGACAATCGAGGCACTCGAGGTCGTTTTGCAGAGCAACGCCGTAAAAGTGTTCAAGGCTCGAGTTGGCGTACTTGGTGCCATAGTTTTCCTGACGGCCCTCTCAGGTGAGTGGGCAACGAGCCTAGACTTGATATATTTCTCACGCATATACCTTCAGGCGCATTCGTTGCCGGGCTCGACGCTGGGCTTGTATACAACGAGTTCCCTACGATGGGCGGTCGCCTCGCTCCTCCTCGTGATGAACTGTTGAACCCTGCGTATGCCCAGAAGGCTGACAAGTCGGACCTCTGGTGGAGAAACATGTTGGAGAACCCGAGCACCGTTCAGTTCAACCATCGCGTGTTGGCAAGTTATATTCAACGGCCCTCCTCTCGTGGTTACTAACGTAAAGCCACAGGCATTAACGACCTACCTCAGCGCTACTCTCCTCTTCCTCCACTCCCGCCGAGCCTCCCTTCGCTCCATTCTCCCTGCCCAAACCCGCCGACTTGCGGCACTGGCATTTGGTCTCGTTAACCTCCAGGCGGCCCTCGGTATCACCACACTGCTCTACTTGGTCCCAGTGCCGCTCGCTGCATCGCACCAGGCTGGAAGCGTTGCGCTCTTGACTTCGGTCGTCGCTCTCGCAATGAGCTTGCGCAAGCCTGGTCGCGCTGCACGGTTTTGGAGGCTTGCAGCTCAACAGCGAGGTTCGGCCCAATCCACTGTCTTAAAAGCTGCAGGTACACCATAAGTCGATACCACACACTCCATTCGTTTTGTTGCTATCATTATCCCCACTCTCCAGCTGTCGCACACCACACTTGCACTCGGATAGAAATTGATTTGAATTGAACGTTTAATTGGTTGGTGGTACGCCCCAGTTATCACTCTCCCATCACAACATCCTCCCCTCCCGCTGGTGCCTCTTCAGCAGCCGGAGCGGGTTCCTCCTTTGGAACCATCGAGCTAATGAACACTTGGATGGGTTCACCCTCCAAGATGCGGAAAGCCCCATCTGCGCGTACGCCTAGTATACGCATATGTCAATGTGCTCTGTTAAAATAAGTCGGCGAGACTTACTGGTCTCGTGTTGGCTCGCTGGCCCAATAACACCAATCGATGTGTTCTTAACGTTGAGCTCCTTGTCCTGCTGAAGGGTTTCTCTCAACGCATGTAGCCCATGCTTGATCAATTCGTCCAAGGGTGCTTTGTAGTATTGGTGATTATAGTTATCAATCGACTGAACGAGGCAACTTACCATCAGCAAAAGACTCGTAGTGTTTCTCTAGGTATGTCTTGGCACTCTGGCTTCGTGCTCCAATAGACATCGCATAATACTCGTAAGAGTTTCCGGACGGCGAAAACTCGAACAGATGCGGACCTAGGAGAAAACACAATCAGTGGAACAAGATCAAACGAGCCGATCAAAACCAACCTAGTTCATCATGCCCAATAACCAAGAAACCGACACCGTAAGGTCGCCTGCCATACTCTTGCGTGTTAACCTGCGCCTCTAATTCCGTCATAAGTACAATGAACTTTGTTCAGAGCACCGTGACCTACTTTCGGCAATGGCAGAAACAAGTCGATTGACTGGGATAGGTCGGTTGAATAGCATTCGTGAGGACATGGCTTGTTGACGCATGAAATTACTAACGTCCAACATCGAGTGAGGTACGAGCAACTTGCAAGAGGAGCGCCATACCTCAGCACGCGAGCATCAGAAGTCAGACCAGCAATAGCCACTCCACAATGGTCGTCAATTCGTAAGATCTTCTTTTGGTATGATGCGAGCTCATTCGGCGAGCGCTGCAAGAGGAATAAGAAACAAATTGTTGTACATAGATTGAGAATATATACGCACCTTCAACGCAAGGAATATGGCATGAGTCTTTGACCTCAACCCCACGACCGCCGATCCCTGCTTGACGGCCTCGAGCGCGTACTCGACTTGGTGCAGCCGCCCTTGGGGCGAGAACACAGTGTTGTCCGAGTCGTAGGTGTTCCTAAACTGAGTTTAAGTACCCGCGTAAGTTCAAAACCAAGTAGAAGAGACGAGGTACATACCATGGTGGGTGCGTGGATGCGTGCCTCCGCGCTTGGCTGACGCGTCGAGTATCGAAGGGTACTCTACCGCTCGGCGCTTAGATTGACAACCGAACAAACAAGGACAACCTGTGTCAAGTGTTGATCTGAACTACCATCTTGCTCTGATTTGATTCTAGAACTCGGTTTGTTCACGATGCCAGTGACAATTCGAGGGCTGTGGTTTGACACGGCTGTGCTCAATTCTTCTTGTCCATGGGCCTCGGACCTTGACGATTTAACGACCTTGTATGCGAGTCCATTTACCGGAGGAATCACGACGAGAACATCCACACTTAAGGGGTTTCCCGATGACCCCAAAGTGCATCAGGTGAGTGCTTCTTCCTAGTACCCATGTAGTGCAGTCTTATTGCATGCCTCATTCGGCAGGTCGCTTTTGCTTCAAATAGTATAACTACCCTGAACTCGTATGGTTACTCCCCCTATCCTCTGAGCCAGTACTTGGAATGGGTTCAAAAAATCATATCCGATAATCCGGAATCCAAAAAGCCCATTATCATAAGCATAACTTTCGACTCGCCCGGCCCGGAAGGCAACGAAAGCGAAACATCCTTGGACACGTTACTAGGGTTGATCCAAACAGTCCGCCGCCAGGTCTCTGATATTCCCTCAGGCAGCACCGGGCATGCTATTCGCATCGCTGTGGAAATCAATACGTCTTGTCCAAATATTGTGAACAAACCCCCGCCGTCCTATGAACCTACTTCAATGCATCCACTTCTAGCTGTTGTCGCCGAGCATGTCACCAAAGACCCATCACTCGTCGTTGGTCTTAAACTTCCTCCCTATGTACACGCCAAGCAATTTACCGACGTCGTTGCTGTGTTATCTCAAGTATCCCCAAACCGCGGGTTGCATCCTATTGCGTTCCTTACATGCACGAATACTCTGGGGTCGAGTCTCTTGTTCGAGGATCAGACTCTACCTTCTCAGGTTAAAAAGGCCTTGGATGCCACAGAATTTGCCGTCCCAACCATCTACGGTGGTTTGGCAGGAGAGTCTATCCATCCTTTATCACTCGGGTAAGTCTGAAAGGCCGTACATGTTCAGGCGGGCTACCTATTGCCTTCTTAGAAACGTCCATCGTTTCGTCAACCTTATCAAGTCGAGTCCAGACCCAGCTATTCAGGATATCGTTGTCATTGGGGTGGGAGGTGTTACAAACGCTCAGGCTGCCAGGAGAATGGTGAGAGCTGGCGCGACCCTAGTAGAATGTGCGTCAGCACTCGGGTCTTGTGGTGTATCGGTATTTGAAGATCTGGCCGAGGCATTCAAATAACTTGTATGTGTAAAGTCATGTAACCCCTCCATTGTGGCTTCAAGAGGACTGAATACCTAATTCGGATATATCGTTGTGGGATCAAAGTCTGATTTGTCACCAGGCTGATCAACAGGAAGCCACGTCAAATTAGTCCAATTGACCCCGTTTGCCACTCGGTCCCACCCACCACACCACTTTTCGCACCCCAACTATTAGAGCCTCTTTCTCTACGCACTTATATAAAGCAAACTAATATCGAAATGGGCGGTAGGTACCTAACCCATCTCTTGATCACGGCGTCCCTAACCTTGCTGTAGTGGCCATGTCGCATTTTACACAACTCTGGGCCCGACTTTTCGGACAAGAGGAGATGAAGCTGCTTATTCTTGGGCTGGATAACGCTGGAAAGACGACCATGCTGTACAAAATAACCGTGAGTCAACGCTACCATGTGTATGTCCACGCGACATTAATTAAACGAGTGTAGATGGGTGAAGCCGTAGATACCGCTCCAACAGTTGGAAGTAATACGGAAGTGAGTATTGTTGGAACTCATGACTCGTGTTTTATATTCACACCTCGCCTAGGTCTTCGAGTACAAGAACCCAAAGTTCGTTCTCTGGGACATTGGCGGTCAGTCTTCATTACGGCAATCGTGGTCGCAGTATTTTACCGCTGCACGAGCTGTAATATTGGTCGTTGACTCGTGCGACGCCGGGAGGCTAAGCCTGGCAAAGGAAGAGCTACATAAGATGTGCGCAGATGAGGTTAGTAGCGTGGCACATCTCTTCCTGCGCTGTTTGACGTAACGCATTTCTTCTCTCAAGTCTTTGAAAGACGCCCTACTGCTAGTATTTGCGAACAAACAAGACGTGCGTGGATGCCTTACTGCGGCGCGGATATCAGAGGAGCTAAAGCTGACGGACCTACGAGATCGTGAGTACTTTGATGGTGTTTCTGGTATACGAGCGCAATTCTCATGGTTACCACGTAACAGGTCAATGGCATATCGTTCGTTGTTCGTATTACTGTCATGCAACCACATTCTTATTCTTGATTTTTGTAGATGGCGTGCTCCGCGTTGACTGGTCAAGGGTAAGCTCCACTGTAAAATCGAGACAGAACGCTAACATGTAGAGCAGGTTGTTTGAAGGCCTAGATTGGTTGGCGTCTCGTCTCGAGAAACGGTAGAACCACGTTCTGCCCTTTCTACTACTTGTATCCCATCGCAGCAATACCTTCTTGTTTCGCGTAGACCATGTCGTTTGTATACCGGTTGGGTATTTTATTCTCACACTAATCTATCTATTTTGTCTACCTCAAAGCTCTCCCACTCTTGGCCACTTACAAGCCACCCTTGTAGAGATGCGCCTTCTGACCTTAACGCGGCCTTGGCGGCCCGGTATTCTTTTGCTTCCTCTGTTCGTTTGAGCTGATAGTACGTCATTGATCTGCAGGCAAATTGTTACGGTTGAGTCGCCTTATGAGTTTTGTGCTCACCGCAGCTGGGAAAATCCTAAGGTATTTCTAGCATCAAGATGTAGTCGCATAGTTGACGCCTTGCATGTCAATGGTCTAGGTAGGGATACATTGTAGGTAAGATTGTCTGAATAACCTGTCCTACTTACTGAAACTTGGGAATGTTCTGTCGTTTAGGTCCAACTCCTCGGCGGAACCCGTTTACTATAGTCTCAGATGTGCCATGATTGCCGGGGCCGTTTGGAGCTATCCACGCATGCGCTGGACGGTATATGAGGTCAGGTGCTTGGGTGTTGCTCGGATGTACCCACATTCGGGGTCAGATACCACGTTTAAAGCTGGAATCTGGGAACGGGCGTGTGGGAACGACACTTGCGTGAACAGGATCCGCATTTCGGGGGGAGATTGTACTCTTTCTGCGGTAAAATTTGTATCAAGGTAAGCAGCTAAGCTCGAATTGAATAGAAGATAACTAACCCGGGAGTGGCTGTAGCCGAGTAATCAGCGCACGCTGACAATCCTCGGCAACCCGCGCCACATCCGATTCTGAAAATTGCCCAACGACGTCCCCAAAGACAATACCATTGAAGAATATGGGGTCCATGAGCTGCACCAACAATGCTCCTTGAAACCCAACCAAAGACCACAGCGCAAGTTTGTCACTACATGCGTGCGAGATTGTCGGTGGTGCGTCTGCTCGAGCTAAAGGAAAGGCTCACGTTATTCTGGATTTCGACTAAGTGCAAGACGCTCACCAGGTTTTGTCCTTAGCCAGCCAAGTGCATTGTAATTATCTCGTCCGCGCGCAGTCGTTCCCTTTTCAGGCGTGGGCATAGGAGACAGCGCTTTCAGCTCGGCCATCTCAACGGGCTGGTTTATTGCGAGCGCGGTAGTCGATGCATCTCCACCTATGCATAGAATCAGAACGTGCATCGCATGAGGTTTGGACCCAACACACAAGGTAACGTTGACACATACATCCACGCCTGCACACCGCCTCTCATCCTCCAGCGCCCAGATTCATCGCCGCGCCTTTCAAGCCAAAAAGACGAGACGCCCGTTCGGGTTGTCTCGAGGATCTCTTGATACAGCCATCGGATGGCCGCCCGTCTTGCAAGCACCTCCGCATGACTATCGTGCAACCCATCTCCAAACTTTGGAAGTTTGTCCGCAGGCAAGCACTTGGATCCTGTGCCGAGTGCAATGCAACGGGCCGCGTCTTCCTTTTTTTCCTGGACGAGTACAACCGCAGCAAGGACCGTAAATTGAGGGACGCCGTTTGATCGCGCAGTCGGATGGAATTCTCGATGGCGGCAGTATTCGTCTATACATAGGCTCGCCACACGGTCGGCAAAAGGCGATGTTCTCGGCTCGACGTCGTCAACAAGTCCAGGCGCTGCCATCACTGGATTAAAATTATGACGAGCAAATGAGCAAAGGAGTGACGACTTTGCATGAGGCACACACGTGACACTCCCGCTCCACACCAACGTCACAGAGCTCCACAATTCCAGCCCGATTCCAGCCCATAAAACTCCGTGAGCAGGGCCCATTCGTGTCAAACCAAGTTCTTCCGCCCCCTTACCTGATCACTTCCAAGCCATGTTCGGTTCTCGCCGCACCACCCGCTCGACGACCACAACCACGACCCACGGGTCTCACCATCGCCGTGGCTTTTTCCACCGCACGAACCCTAACCGCCGCGCCGGTGGCTACAAGGTATGGTCGTGATTTCATCGTCTTTGATTCCGCACTGAATTCCTTCCTCGGCTGTCAGGCTGCCCTCTCTAACCCAAACACTACCCATGAAGGCCGGAAGCATGCCAAGCATGAGTTGCAACGCATGGTCAGTCCTTTCCCCTCGTACTCTTGCCCCCGGACTTGTGCTGAACTATTGCTCCATTAGGGACGTGGCAGAGAGGCACATGTATCGATGGGCACACGTATTAAGCGTGCTCTGGGCATCCGCTCTACCCCACGCCGCCACACCCATTATTGAATACCTTAATGCCTAATGTATCTCTGCGACTGTGATACCATACTGTATTTCTAGCTTTTCGATTGTACTCTAAATGATATTCCTCTTGTATTGGTTCGAGTTTGCAAAGCAGTCGTGATAACATTAAGAAACCAATGTTCAACCTTAGGGTATGTAAAGACAGTGAGCCTGGAGGCAAAAAGCACCAGGTGAAAATGGAACCAAATGCGGACGCAAAGAACAGAAGAGAAAGGAAACGAGGAAGAAGAGTCTGATGTGATAAAAAAAGTGGATAATGCAGTCCCAACCACGCCAATGTCCAACGGTGACGCGAACAGAAAACATACATCCTTGGACAGCTATACAAAATCATGGGTCAATCCCTCTATGCCTTGAAGTCGAGCACCAAAACCATCTTGAATCGTGGGTGCGCAGCCGGGAAACCAACAGCGAGCGTTTTTTAACGTCGGACGTTTTCGTCGCTCCCGTGGGGGACTGTGCCGTACCCGCCTTGAGAGTTGAAGGTCGAGTTGTTGTAACCCTGGCCTGTAGGGGTATCGTATCCACGGACGGAGCCGTATTGCGAGTCGACCTGGAGGTTGGAACGGGAGCGGGCCATAACGTCCGAAGCAACATCATCGCCGTATTGTTCGGCAAGTTGTCTGATAAGCGAAGATCAGCAGGGACCGCGGGCGTCAATTATTGCCAAGACTTACTGGGCATAGTTGTCCATGATCACAGCCATGCTACCAAGGTCAAGACGGTAGGCCTTGGGCATCATACCCTTACCGAAGCGGTAAGTAACGTGGTTCGAGCAGAGCAGGGCGGAAACCATGCAAGCGAGCTGGAGCGGGACGAGTGCAAAGGCGACGATGTACCAGGTGGTGAGAACCTTGCGCTCGAAGCGGAGGTAGTCGCCCTTGCATCCCGGCAGAGTCGAGCGCGAGTAGCAAGTCTGGGAAACGGTGGCCTCGACAAAGGGGCTAAAGTAGCCGCAGCAGTGAAGCTGGTTCTGGATGCGCAAGCGTCCAGTGAGACCGATGCCGGTGGACCATTGGGAGTTGATCTTGCCCTCGAGGTTGAAGGTCTTCTTCTTGTAGGTGACGTACCCAGGGGCAACGAGCAGGCCGAATGTAATCCAGAGGAAAAGGGTGTAGACGGCAAGGAATGCGCGGTTGTTGAGAAGAATACCAGACCAGCCAATCAGGGCTGTCAGCAGACCGAAGGAAGCGGCCACAGTTGACACTATGGGTCATCAGTGTCAGCCAGGAAACGTAATTGAAAATGAACCTACGGATAAGTTCGGTAGTGTTGCCGACGCGAACAATGTCGGCATGGGTCCAAACGTTGAACCAGGTCAACAAACACATGATCAGACCGCCGAGCGTGTAAATCGTAAGCTAGGAGCGAGTGAGCGACGGGCGACAAAGGGGGGCAAAATGAACATACGCAAATATTCATGAGAAAGAGAATCCACTTGAATTTGTTCCAGCGTAGGCGAGGCTTTTTGTTGCTACTAGACCACCCAGCGGGGCCACCGCCAAATTGGATGCCTTCATAGTCCTCGTCGTCACGGTCGGCCATACGGTTGTGGCCCTCACCAAAGGCGTCGAGCCCACCACCACGCTTCGGTCCGCCGGGCTTTGCGTTTTTCCTGTGGTGAATGCCCGGGCTGTGAGGACGGGAGAACTTGGCGGGGACATAGTTGATCGACAACGATTGAGAGTCACGAAAGTTCTTTTGCGAGGCCGACGGCGACTGGGAGCCAACCGACGACGCGAAAGAGTTTGGGCGGCGACCTCCAGAGGCGAAGGGCGCGTTAGGGGGCGCGAGGTCGTTTACAGCCATGTTGCGAGGGTGTGCAAACGGGCTGGGGCCGACGGGGGTGTTCTTGGCTGGTTTCGACGGGGCAGGCGGTGGTGAAGGTGAGGTGTACGCCGAGATGGTGAAGCTCGAGACCGTGCGCGAGTGCGAGGGGTTATGGTCGGGTGGACTGTGCGGGACGTGGTTAGCGAAGTCCTGAAGAACAAGCTTTTGGGGGTTTGTGAGGCTGTTCGCGGGCGCTAAAGGGTGCGGCACGGTGCACCCTTTGAATCGCCGAGAGTTGAATCAAATTGGCTCACCCGGCGTAGTAGTGGTTGTGGTTGGGTTGCATTTTTTTACATACACTATATATAATTTTTCATAAATCGGGTCGTCGTGCAGTGGCGGGGAGGTTGAGAAATTAGCCCACAAGTTGCTCCGCTTCCGGTGTCGGTGCCCCCGGTCACTCCAGCAACGGCCTTTTCTCTCACAGCCATGCTCGGTCTAGCCAATTATCTATTTTTATTGCACTGCCGAAATGACCGCTCGCACAGAGCAGCTGTCTCAGTGAGCAGACTGCACAGCACACCAGCGATTACACCATTGAGAGATCTCCAAACTTCTCCTTGTATCCTACACAGCCAGTTAATGAATCGCATCGGGCAAAGTTTGTCTTAAACGAACCTGGCACGGTAAACTTGCCCTTCTTCATCATGGTGTCGACGGCCTTGAGGATCTCGGGCCGTGCTTGCGCAACATCGTCGACCTACACAGACGGTCACCCGAACGAACACCCAAGCCCGTGAAATCATCTCACAGTAAGGTCCTCAAACGGCCGAGCATCCTCAATGTTTGCCAAAGTGGTCTGCAAGTTCTTCAGCTCCTCATCAATCTTTACAGACGTCTCCTCCGCCTTGGCAACCTACACACAACCCAATCAGTACCAACCCAACCCCTAATCCCAACCCTACTCACCGCTTTACTCTCAAACGCCTCGATCGCCCTGATATGCTCGTTCACATCATACGTCACGGGCTTGAAGTCACGCAGGATGCGCTCGGCCTCGTCGACGACAGCCTGGTTCTTGAGCACCGACCGATAGTGCGCGATGTTCACGGCCGTCGCCTGCGTCGCGTACTGCGAGTGGATGCGCTGAGCCTCGGTATGGCGCTTGCGGAACGCCTGGAGGGAGGCGACGGTCTCTGTCAATGAGGGGATTAGGCGGTGGTGGCGCTACTCTTGACGATGTGCGTACCCTTGCCGAGCCCGAGGGAAGAGTAAATGCGAGTCCAGTCCTACCCGAGCTGCGTGTGAGCGAACCCAAGTGTCCATACATTTCACAAAGAGGGCTTACGAGGGCGGCAGCAAGAGATTTGGAGGCCATTCCTGCAGGTGTACCAGTCAGCTATTGACCTCCAACCAGGGCATAGACTACTTGCTCAACGTCGACGAGGATTTTGTGGTGATTGTCGGTGGCGCTGCTTTGCTTTGGTTCCGTCCTATCACGTGATCGCAGCCGGTCTCCTCCGAGTCCAAAAAACTTGGCAGTAAGCTACAGATTGACTTCGCATAAAATCCATAATTTGGCTGCAACTTCAATCCGTTGGCATCTACCATCTATACTCGATTTTACCCTTGACCAAAGACCTAACCCCTTTGTACGGCTTATACATTTCCCCAGTCACCCTGAGCTGGTCAATCTTGATCATCGACAGCGAATGCTGGGGGATCTCAAATGTGACCAGAAGGCTCCTTGATGGCTTGGGAGCAAGCCCGCTACACCAAAAGTCACTAAACCTAACCCAGCTTAACATAATGCGTAGGCCTACCTCGATGTAAAGCTCCCCTTCAAATGCTGAGCCATCCCAGTAAGCGAAGGTACATCCCATCGGAGCACCTACCTCGACTTTAGTTTAGCTCTCGCAGATGTATATACACACACCTTGGTCTGCGGATCGTATCCCCACCTTACACGCCCCCCATTCGCAGCCAACCCGCCAAAGCCCCCACCAGCTGTCTGCCCCCCACCCCCACCTGTATGCGTGCACTCGACGCTTGTAGCCGAGTCTCCGAGTCTAAACTCGACGGCCACATTTTCGAGCGTTTTAGAGGATCGCGCTGTCATGCTCAACTCGAAGGAGCCTGACAAGTCATAAGTAACGAGGTATTGGACCGTGAGATGGAGTGAGATACGTACCACCCTGCTCGTTGAGTGTAACGTCATGTTTGAGCTGGATTGGGAGGGGGGGAGGTGCAGCTGGGTTGGGCGACGGAACAGGCAGTTGGTAATTTAGCAAAGTAAAGTTCCCATCGGGAGGCACGAACGAAAGTATAGAGGTTTGCAAGAATTTCTGTAGCCTAAGCTCAGGTGGTTTAGGTCAGTGATACAAAAGCGCAAACTATATGCTCACCTGATGCATGGATGAAAGGAGTAGTCACGAAGTGCTTTGCTGTTTGCGAGGGAGAGCGAAAGATCCGGTGTTCCTAGCGCCATCTAAGTAAAGATGCTAATGCATTGAACAAGAAACCCACCGGATAGGTTGCACTTGCACACAATACTGCCCCAGACATTACTAGCAGCAATATTTCCACTCCTGCGCGCCAAAATTAAACCAATTCGCGCAACGAAGGGACTTATACGTACCGCCCAACAATGACATCCAACTCCTCGATAATGTCAAAGTAAATTTCATTGTTGTTATATCTGAGCCCAGCTTTACGCCAAGGAATCGGCGAAGAAAAGGGAGCTGGCGCAGCTGTGGCCAATCTAGACTCGGATTTATGTGAGGTTTTAAACGCTTTGCCACGAGTCGGGTTTCTCACCCGGACACTCCCGTTGCCGCCAAGATCTTGTTCAACAGAGACGGAGGGAGTACAATGTCTCGTAATGTATTTGACTCGGTGGTGAGCGGATAACCTTCATCTAGCATTTCCTCCAACAACTGCATCTCAGTTAGGATTAAATAGTTGCATGGGGGCTTCATTCATCACTTGCCTGGTAGACAACGTCGAAATTATCCTTTAGCGATGCAGGGCTAATATCTCCAAGATACTCCTGCAAAATCTGGACCACGACCTCCAGAAAAGCGAACACAAACGATGGGTCGACTACCGAGACCAGCCAATTAGACATGATACAAACCAACCCCCAAAACCACACTCACCATCTCCCCGTACCGGACACAAAATATGAAGTCCGCCCGCGCTCCGATGGCAACACACGCTAGTATCCCCTCCGGCATCGACATATAATACGGGGTCTAATATTGACCCGCTAGATTTTTCACGAGCAGAAGTAAACGCATCAATGTGCAAGAGTGTGTATGACGACGGTAAGGTTCGGAAGGCTGTTTGTATGATAGGTTGACTGTGGGGTGGCTGGTATGTCTCAGGAAGAATGCAAGCGGTTGGGGGAGGCAACACTTACTTGTGTTTATCTAGAATTATGAGCCCGTCCATCGGTGGTGGTGGTACAAGAAGACTCGATGGTGTGGGCGCTTAATCGACGAAAGCCTGTTTATCCTGATTGGGGATGATTCCGTGGTGAGATCTCAAAACCTTTATTTCTTCAAATGACTGCTACGATCTGTATCTGTTCAAAGCACCAAAATGACACACGTTGCTTCTTCCTTTCTAGGATTTATTAGGACCTGCTTCAGACTTAACTCGCGGTCACGTGACTTACAGGCACGGTTGACACGCCCACCCTGTCTCAGCTCCGGTGCTCGTTGGTTCCCAGTCGTCCACCCAAATACCCCTTACGTTAACTTCTCTGTCTTTACTTACGCATATTGAGTGTCCAAAGACCTAATTTGGATGCAACGCACGCGGCCTGGGACTTCCAATGTACGTTTCGCAAGTGAGGCGGGTTCGAGGCGGACCACAATAACGGAGGCAACAACAGAAGAGGGTGCGTTTCTGGTCTGCG
Source organism: Ceratobasidium sp. UAMH 11750 (assembly GCA_019677335.1). NCBI lineage: Eukaryota > Fungi > Basidiomycota > Agaricomycetes > Cantharellales > Ceratobasidiaceae > Ceratobasidium > Ceratobasidium sp. UAMH 11750. Next base: position 16,292 of record WSLM01000074.1, on the reverse strand, counting down.
CAGTATTCTGGCTCGGTCTTCAATAACCTCCGTCGCGAATAAGCAGGAATGTCAAGGGTGTCGTCCGCCCATACATCCTCCGTTGCTTCAATCCCCGATACTTCATCCCCGGTTGCTCGAGTCTCTACTACCTCGGCTCCCGTCCCTTCTAATGGGCTGTACGAGATATGGGAACCACCCGACGAAGCAGCCCTTGATCTGTCTGGCAAAGCTCCCACAAGTGCTGGTACAAGGCTAGGACGAGTCATTGGTGCGGCACTTCGCGCTCAGTTCACTGGAAAGCCTTTCGAGTCGCCTCGGACTAGTCTATCACGAACCCGCTCCGTCCTCTCAGAGTCTGATGCCTCTACCATATCCCGAGACGAGCTTCTCCGCGACGCGCGTAGGCTTGGGCTTCCAGTCCGAACTCCTCAACCTGCACCGCCCCGGCCAGTAGCATCTCGGCCAGTAGCATCCCGGCCGGTAGCACCTCGTTCAGCGCCCCGGTCAGTGCCCCGGCCAGTGGTGCCCCGGCCAGTGGTTTCTCGACCTGTCCCGCCCCGATCTGCGCCGCCTGCTGCGCCGCCCGTCGCACCACGCGTTTCCCCGCCCGCCGCCCCGCCCGTCGTGCCGTCTGTCGCCCCGCCCATCGCACCACCAGTTGCACCAGCTGCCATCGCACCTACCGCTCCGCCTGTTGCCCCGCCTACTACCCCGTCTACCACTTCATCCATTGCTACTCCTGCCGCCCCTCCGACTTCTCGTACGATGGCAACAGCACTGGCGCCTTCCTCTACCAGCTCCTGGGGTGCGCCCGCCCCCATCAGTCCTAGCACGTACCAAGTATGGAGATCGTCGATCGCACGCACCAAGATGTGGTCCGGCACTAGCCCCTACACCAAAATGATTGACGACGCTGCCTACAAACCCAAGCCAACTCCCCCAGCTGGGACGATTGTCGAAAGCAGTGGGGAAGGCATCATCCGGGCTGAAAGGGCACTATACGCATCGCTCAGTGTTAGGCCCGTAGATGAACGGATATTTTGGACTATGCCTCCTGACCACGATGAGCGAGTGCGGAATAGAATAAAGAGTGTAGATGCGATGTCACGGGAGCTTGCGCTATACGGAGTAAGGCTTCTCGTCTTCTTATAGAGTGATTCTCATGGAGCTTTATGCAGCTCGACCAATACCTGGCCTGCGGCATTAAAGGGGCCATCATGACTAACGCAGGATACCATGTCCCCGAGTGGCCTGAAAGCCCGGCCTATGATTGGATTGTGCGCCCCCAAATACTTCCCTCTCCGGACTAGGACTAATGCCTTGCCTCAGACGTTTGACGACGCTCGCAGGACAGGCGATCAGACTCTCCAAGAAAGCATTGCTTTCAGGTGTGAATTTCTCTCCTATTGGCTAGTTTAAAATCTCATTATCTTGCCCGTTTTCAGTGACCCCGGCTTGACAACGATTGTTTTCATATTTCTAGTGTCACGTTCGGGCGAAAGTATGGCTATATGGCGCCGCAAGTTTACCATACCGACAAGTGAACGGTTGCGACGTGATTTGGACCTGAGGAGGGTCGCCTTGGAGGCTCAGAAACGTGGACAAATCTACCAGATTGATCTCAAGTAGGTTTCAAAGCGTTCAATGACTCCAAATACTAATATCGTACCTTCATAAAGCCCACCCACGATGGTTACAGACGACTTGGTCGTTGTGGTACCACAGAAAAAGAAACGACGCAAGTTCCCGTGGTTCAAGGTCGATTGGGGGAGGTCATCATGATCTTTATGAACGAATACCAGAGGATAATTTATGCGCCGTTGTTTCTTGCTTGTATGCGAATGCTCTCTTTTGCTGTCGAAGATACAGTGTCGTGTAGCTAGATGCCCTGTTGTGTTTTCTGTGATGTTTAATATAGCATTTAACCCGTCCCTGAACAAACAAACTCAAATATTACCCCGCACTTTTGGTGACGTTGTACCGCACGTGCGTGGACACGGCACGACCACGACCACTTGTATGACCAGCCTGTGAACTACATCTCTCACATCTTACTATCTCATAGTATTCGCTATATTCTTGCTGCTAAACCCACTTGGCTTGAGCCTACGGGCGGAACCGGTCTAATCCAGGAAACCAGCTGGCAAACATGACTTTTAATACGGACGGGCCTGGCAAAACGGAGATTAAGCCAACCCCATGGACCTATTTCTTTGTGCGGTAAGACTTATGCCTCAGCTGATACTTTCGTGTATCTCATCATAACTGAATTCCGTTGACCAGGTTACTCTTCAAGGTGGCGTCGCTCTGGAGTACTCAGCATTCATCACCTGACGAGACACCCGGTTGCAACTAGTTTGTTCTTAAAGTATTTTATGGAACGATAGTCGTGGAAAATGAACATTTCATCCCTCGTAATGGCGAAGCTTGGTGAGCCTCACTTCTCGATGGGTGCCCCACGGCCTTTCCTGACAGGATTCTTGGGCTATAGCATTGTTTGCGCCAACCATAGCAATTCATTGACGGATGCCCTGTAGGTTTTTTTATTCGATTGGTCAGGGCCATTAACTCATCCCAATTTTAAAGCGTTCTTGTTTCATCCATTTCATCCAAGGTGCGCTTCAATATCTAGTTTAGCTAACCCCCCTCATCACTTTTGCATAGAAACGCAATTTGCTGCGACTGACAGCCAAAGATACACAATTCGGCAAACCAACATTTCAGTCATGGCTCATTGAAAGTGCAGGTACTCTGCCCATTAAACGACGCAAAGACCATGCCGAAGGCGAGGCGGACAACACAGTCGTTATGGAGTCATTGGTGAAAGCGCTGGGAGAAGGTGACGCAATTTGTTTGTTCCCTGAAGGAATGAGTCGGTATCATCCCAGTGTGGCTCCGTTGAAGACCGGAGGTAGGTTGATGTTCTCTTGGGAGCCCGAATATCTTACTGATATTTTTACTAGTTGCCAGGATCGCGTCTGATGTTCTAACCAGACAAAGAGATAACCCGGACTTTAAATTGACGTTGTTGACGTGTTCCATTACATATATGTAAGGTTTAAAGTTTATCAGTCGATTTACCAGCTAACATAATACCTTACCGTAGGCACCGGCAACACTTTCGAAGCGACGTGTTAGTATCGTTCAATCCCCCGCTACAGTTGAGCCCCAAGGTTCCTGCAATCATGTATCCGTTGACAGCAGGTTGACTGAACATACCCCAGACTCACGGCGGCCTCTTAAACTGTCCCCCGAACCAACCCGAGACAACACAACACGCTGTGCGCTCCCTCACCACGTGCCTTTATGACCAAATCACACAGGGAACTATCACGGCTCCCTCGTGGAAGGTCATTCGAACTGCCAAGGCGGCAGCCAGGATATATGTGCCGCTCGGAACGGGCATGGGTCTCGGCGACTGGGTCCGTGTGGTCGGACGTTTCGCCGGCGAGGACGGTTTTGGTGGCGTTGGTCAGCTGCGAAATCGGAGACCGAGTCTTATCAGGTCGTCCACGGGAAATCCAGAGCTGGCTGGCGTCGAATGGCAGCCTAGTCCGATGATGAACGGGGATACTATCCTGCCTGAACAGCCTGAAACGCCCTCTGTCAGTGATGAGTTTGTGGAGAGTTTGAGCAATGATGTTCGGGTATGTGGTTGCATTCTAGGACAGGTATGACGCTTATATGCATGTATTTGCAGCTGTACCAGAGTCACCTTGAGCGGCTGGGTTTGAAAGACTTTCGAGTACTCCAATACCCGACCCTGTCACGCCGACGAATCATTATCCGAATCCTGGCCCGCATCCCCCTCGTCACCGTGCTCGGCGTATTGGCTCTCCCCGGGTTGGTGCTTTGGGTGCCAGTGTTCCTCACCGTCTCGTACTTTACGAAGAAGCACAAACAGACCGGCCCCGTTTGGGATACGTATGATGAAATCTCGCAAACGAAGCTCATATACGGTCTTGCGGCGGGCACAATCACTTGGCTAGTTTGCTGCCTTGCCAGCCTTTCTTTCGCACCAATCACGGCAGCCGCAGTCCCGGTGATCATGTGGATGGCGTTGCGGTGGACTGAAGATTTGGTTGCGAGCGTACGGGCGACCACTGCTCTCACGAAGCTCCTTCTCGTTGGGAAACCCGAGATGAACAAAACACTTCTGTGGCGCGAGAACATCCACGAACGTGTCATGCGTCTGGCCACTGAGCGCCTCAACCTGCCCGCAAATCCCGAGGCCTTCTTTTCGACTCAGAGCTCGCCAGGGCCACGTTGGGATACCAAAGGAGGCGCGGACAAGGGCCGAACGCAGGGACTCTGGGCCAGAGGAACACGCTATTTCTCGCTGCGCCGACGGAGGAAACGTGACTGGAACGAGACGATGCGGTGGTACGACCAAACCTATCTCCCAGAGGACGAGTCATGAGGGTTTGACCGAGGGTGTGATCATATGCCGGGCGAACTCAGTTGCAGCCAAACCCCGACTTCGACGGCCGATTTGTGGATTGTGTGGCGAGCTGGCTGTACGGCTCTGGGTCCAGCTGATTTATGTCCCATCTATAAATCTATCTGGCATGATGTCTGCTTTCGTACTCTTGTGCCTGTTTACGAGCCGTCCTTGACTTTCTCCGGAGAACGAGGTGCCCAATACCGGGCGTGAAAGATCCAAGCTGATCGATGCCTTGTGTGGGTGTAATATTGAGGCTGCAGCTCATGTTTGGTCTAATTTCCCACGGTGACTCCTAAGATCAGTGCGTCCTTATAATACAGTCTACGACCACCGCACACGACTGACGCCAGCCCACCCCACTACTAGCCCACCTAGCAGCATCGGATTTAAATTTTGTAAGCTAGAGCTCTACAACAAGAGGGTCCCACCATTGATATCCAGCTCTCAGACGAAAACCTTGCCCAAGTCCCCAACTCCGTGAGCGACTCCGGCTTTGCCCCAACTAGTTCGTTGTACAAACCCTTTGTTTAGACTCCACCATGGCGCCGGTAGAACCGACCAAGACATCATCGATCCCCGATGCGACTCGCAAAGTGTTAGATGGCATCGAGGCGTCCTTCTTTCTGAGCGAGGCCAAGATCAAGGCCATCGGAGAAAAGTTCATTGCAGACTTTCGAACTGGATACAGCAAGTACGGAGAGGCTATGGCTATGATTCCCACGTTTGTGACGAGTGTCCCGAACGGGACAGAAACAGGGTACGTGGATATATGCGAGATCTATCTTCCTCGATTTAACCTCTCCTCGGTAGAACGTTCTTGGCTGTCGATCTTGGTGGAACCAATCTGTACGTCCTCCACTGAAGAGCTTTTTAGAGCCTTCAACTTATGCCTTCTCAGGCGTGTCTGCGAAGTGGTACTCCATGGCAATGGAAAGTTCGATCTCCGAGCACAAAAATTCAAGGTTTCGACGGATCTCAAGACTGGCACTGCAACTGCCCTGTTCGGTGAGTCAGGTTGGCTTTGCATTCAGAGTTTTGTCGTCATGTCCATTTGCAGACTACATCGCCAGCTGCGTGGACGATTTTGTGAACCAGTCGCGTCATGCGGCAAATGTCGAGGAAGACGTCCTGTCTCTTGGACTAACATTCAGGTAGGTCCAGGTCAGTGGGTTGTTTCGACGTTTCTAATGGCCCAAAATCAGTTTCCCCGTTGAACAAACTGCTCTCGACAAGGGTAAGATTCTTACTTGGACCAAAGGTTTCTCCGCGACCGGTGCGGTTGGCAACGACGTCGTTCAATTGTTGCAAGACGCGCTCGATCGCAAGAACTTGCACGTCAAGTGCACGGCTTTGGTGAACGACGTAAGCCCCCGAGTACTCATCGGCTCTCCGTATCTCATGGCCAATAGACCGTTGGCACCCTCCTCTCCCACGCTTATGTCACTGGAGACTGTCTCTTGGGAGCCATCTTCGGAACTGGTACAAACGGAGCCTTTGTTGAAAAGACTTCAAGCTTTACAAAGTTGGGCAACACACTTTCCGAGGTCAATTCGGATGTGATGATTGTGAACACAGAGTGGGGTGCGTTTGACAACGAGGCAAGTCAGCTTTACAGATAACTCGAGCAGTGCTTTAACCTGTGCCTCAGCGCGCAGTTCTTGACGTTACTCCATTCGACAACAAGCTGGACCGCGAGAGTATTAACCCGTAAGTAGACTCCTTCAAGTTCACTGAACCATGTCTTATTGTATCTTTAGACGGTTCCAATGCTTTGAGAAACTCATTTCAGGAATGTGTAAGTACTCTTATCTCTCTGCAGATCTGCGCAACTTGAATTCGCTGGTAGATCTTGGAGAAATTACGCGCAACATCCTGCTCTACCTTATCGACAACAACATGCTCTTCTCTGGACGCTCTACTCCAGAACTCAACAAGCACTATGGCCTCGACTCTGCACTCATGTCCACGGTCGAATCAGACACGTCTGCGGATCTGAGCGCAGTACGGGCAGCCCTGATCACGGAGCTCAAGGTGGAGGAGAAATGGATCAAGCACTCTGATCTCGAGATTGTACGATGGGCATGCCAGTGTGTCGGCACTCGTGCCGCGCTGCTGAGCGGTGTAGCGGTCGCTGCTACCGTGAGGCAGACCGAAGCCAAGCCCCCAATCTCTGTGGGGATCGACGGAAGGTACGTATGCTTCCCAAGTTACTTCCCGTTTCGTCGTTAATCGTGCATAGTTTGTTCGAGTTTTATCCCAACTTTGAGCAACGGCTTCGCAAGTCGCTTAGGATCTTGGTCGGCCAGGAACTCGAAGAGCAGATCAAGATTGGGCGTGCCAAGGATGGGAGCGGGGTCGGGGGTATGTCGTTTGGTTTCGCGCCTAAATGATAGAATGCTGACCGTCACCCGCCCTCTTGTAGCTGCTTTGTGCGCACTTTTGGCGACTAAACAGACGACCAAATCATGAAATCTGGCCGAACATGTTGTTTCCTAACCCGTTGTATTATATTAACTAGTCTCAAATGAAGGTCGAATGAAACGATCCGTTTGTACTCGTTGCTGGCGCCTATGACGCCATGCGCGTCGAGGCACAGAGTATTTTCTCGCAAATCGTCGGTTCCGCTCCGAGGAATTTGGATCCCTTTGTGAACCAGAACAAGCCTGGTCGGTGTTCCTCATGGATCTGCGACAGAACACATACCACCCACCTGGAGCAGGATACCCATTTGCGATTTTGATACTTACCAAATCTAACGACACCCTCTGACACACTCTGATTGCGACGGTACGACTGATTACGAGCGGTTTTTGCTGGTCACGCACTGGAAAAGTCAGTGATCCGCCGCATAGAATAACTCCTTTGACCTGTCAACCTCCTATCTTTTCCATTTCTCCCGTACCTTTTGTGTAGGATTGGGTTGGATTGTTCTCGAGCTATCCCTTACAAGTGCTCGTGCCTCGCCGCGACCAACGGCGAATACCATCTGATCGCGATGGGTCACACCTCCAGGCCCGACGCGGAAAGGCTCCGTCGACTTCACCATCTATATAACATTCCTAGGGTAACCGACGACCTGCCAACTGGACACCCCTCGAGCCAACTATCATGCCCGCCGCAACCTCCCTCGAAATCAAGCCAACTCCCATTGCGCATTATGCTGGCTATCGCCAAACACTACGCGCCTCGTTCCGCGCGGGCGTCCCCCGGCCGATCGAGTACCGCCAAAAGCAGCTTGCGCAACTCGCGTACATGTTCCAGGACAACACCCAGCGGTTCACTGACGCGCTTTACCAAGACCTTGGCAAGCCTGCGCTCGAGGTTTATATGGCTGAGATCGGCGCGGTGGTGAATGGCGCGCTCAAGTCGGCTCGCGAGGTGGGCGAGTGGGCCGCGCCTACCGAGGTCCAGACGGACGACATGTGGAAGCCGTTTGCGCCACGCATTTACAAGGCTGCCAAGGGTGTCGTCCTCGTTATCGGGTATGTACAGGTTGTTTCCGTGCCGAGTTATTATATTCAACTGAGTCCTTTCTAGGCCATCCAACTACCCATGCATTTTGACAATGCAGCCTCTTACAGGTGCTATTGCCGCCGGATGTTGTGCGGTCGTCAAGCCAAGCGAGCTTACTCCTGCGTATGCCAACCTTCTCGCCGAGCTTCTCCCTCAATATCTTGACCCCGTAAGTCCCCCCTCTCTCATGCTACCACCCCAAATATTCATCCCAATTCTACCTCAAGGCATGCTATCGAGTCGTAAACGGGAGCGTCCCCGAAACCACCGCACTGTTGGAACTCCAGTGGGATCACATCTTCTACACTGGTTCTACAACCGTGGCAAAGATCGTTGCCACCGCCGCGGCGAAACACCTGACCCCATGCTCGCTCGAACTGGGGGGTAAATGCGCGGCAGTCCTGGACCCAAACGTACCAGCCGACGACCCCGAGTATGTGCTTCGTGCTGCACGTCGCGTCATGTGGGGCAAGGTGCAACACGCTGGTCAGGTGTGCGTTTCGACAGACTATATGCTCGTCCACGAGAGTCAGGTCGACGAACTAGTCGCCGCTTTTAAGACGGTGTAAGCCCGTGTCTTTTTTGACGCGCGTTAATGGTTACTAACTCGTTGCTTGGGTAGTTTGAATCAGTTTTATCCCGACGGAGCTCTAGCAGAGTCTGCTACATACTCTTCGATCCTCAACTGTGCACATCTGGCCCGGCAACAGAAACTGCTTGCCGACACTAAAGGCAAGATTGTCATTGGGGGCAAGGTTGACGAAACAAGGCTCAAGGTAGAACCCACCGTCGTCATTCTGGACGATCGTCAGGATGTCTTGATGCAGAGGTAGTGTTTATGGTTGTATTCAAGCCTATCAAGCTGAATTAACCGGATTGCATTAGTGAAATATTCGGACCTATCCTCCCAATCATCCCTGTCAAAGATATGGACGACACTCTCAACTTTATCAACGACCTGTACGCCAATCTATTTCTCGTCTTCGCGTCCGCTAACGCCTGTTTTAGGCCCCACGCTTTGTCCCTCTACCTCTTCTCCGCCGACTCTGCCCTCAAGGACAGGTTCATCAATGAGACGCTCTCTGGATCGATGATCTTCAATGACACTTTCCAGCAACTCGCTGTCACCAACCTTCCGTTTGGTTGCGTCGGCGCGAGTGGGTACGGGTACCAAGGTGGCAAGTACACCTTTGATGGCTTCACTCATCTGCGCAGCTCGATAGATGTTCCAAAGGAGTAAGAGATTCTTACCATCCACGTCCTCTTGAACTCGGTTTGACTTTTTTTCGTTCCTAGGGCTGAGCCTCATCTCACGATCCGTTATCCCCCGTATACTGTGAGCGGATTATTGTGTTATGTCTTGGGCTAGCTCTGAATTATTGTTTGGATGTAGGAGCAAACTGCGAACATCTTTGCGGGTGCCATCAAACAACCCAATCCGTATGAGCGAACACCGCCTAGCACATTGTCCAATGATATCGGGAAAGCGGTCGAGTCTAGCGGGAGCGAAGCGGCTAAGGCGTCCAACTGAATGACGCCCAATGCAAGAACGTCTTAGTAGAGAACAAGTTCTTCTCGTTTCTTTACCTTGGTCAATGTCTTGATGTCTACTCAACACTGTAAAACCAAATGTTGATTGTTAATACTTGCAATCGAAAACTCAATAGATTAAACTACAACTACATAATGTCATAGGAAAGCAACAAAGGGCAGATGAACATGTCACTCATACAACATATCTATGTATCAACGTATAACAAGGCAGTACACTCTCGATCACCAGACTGCTCACGGTGTCTCAACCAGGTCGGGATGCTGCGTCTCGGACCGCAGCTAGACGCGACGCACGAAGCGCCGCAGGGTCTGTAGCGCGGTGGCGGCTCTTTCGAGCGGCGGGAAGTGGCGCGATTGGTTTCGAGATTGCGGAGGCAACGGACGCTGGGGCGGTAGAAAATGATGAAGTAGGCGGGGTGAGAAGTGGGTGGGGTGCTTACCTTGGGCGGCAGTTGCAGCAGTGTTCCGTGTATCGTCCGTCGCGAAACCCGGGATGTGAATATTGTAGTTTCGCTCTGAGGTACACGGCTTAGGTCTGAAAGAATGCCAAAATTATGGGACGCGCTCACCAAGATGGAGTTGCAAATCTTTGACCTCGAGCGTGTCAGAGCCTCGATGCTTAGCCACACGACATGCAAATTGGGTCACTGAATCGATGAAGTCATCGGCTGCCTGCAACAAAAACTGTTGCAAGTAGAAAAATTAATCATCGCGGACCATATCTACTAAACAGATTGCTCACCTGCTCTGCATCCTCATCAACCTTCACATCTGGTTCGAATCCATAGACGAGTTCTCGTAGCACGCGGCGGGGAACAGGCGCGGGGCCAGCCTGGGCGGGGTATGAGGTAGGGGTATACTGTGGGAGGATTTGATTGGCAAGCACAGGCATAGGTCGATTCCATGATTGTGTGGTGGGATACGGTGTTGTCGTCGTTGCAGGTTTTGCTGCAGTAGTTTGCGCAGCGGTAGAGGGCTAGTATCCTTCTATCGTGAGATTTGTAGCCATAGTACTATTATAACTAAATACCTGTGGAGTTCCCGCAGGTCGTGGCGCGTTCGTCGCTGCCGGCCGCGCAGCATTTGCACCAGCAGCATTTTGCTGGACAGCTGGGGCGACAATTCCTGCGAGTGTTTTGAGCTAACCCACCCGACGCGTAAGCACACATACACACGACAAAAGCGCGTACGACATACCTGGGCCATCTGGCTCTCCGTCAAAGTTCCCTGCTTCGCCAGGTTCATAATCTGAGTCATATGGGGCGCAAGAGCCGCCGCGATCTGCGCCGAGTGTGTCGCCGACGCCGGCGTTTTAAGCAAATTTGTGAGGTTTGCTTGGATCGTGTTGAGCGAGGGGGTGACCTGCGCGGCTCCTGTCGCAGGCGTCGCGCTCGTCGCGGCGGTCGAGCTCGCTGCCGCGATCGGCCGCGGTGCTGCTGCGGGGGTTGGCTGGTGCAGCGTGCCTGTCGTAACGTTTGTTGCCGGCTGGGTGGTTTCTTGCGACATACTACCCAATGCCGCTCGACGATGAAAGAGTCGGGTCCAAACAACAGAGACTCTGTTTCAAATTCCTAGTAAGCGCTTGATCATTGCGTGCTCTCCACCACGTCCACCTCTGCCCACATCTATATCCATCGACTGCCTGCTGTTCCGCCATGTTGGGCAAATTATTCCGCTTGGGTATCGATGCTGTGCTCATTTCTGCCTTTCTTGCTGGCGTACAGCGATCTACCGGCTTGACGTGAGTCGTAATCCCGGTTCAATAACCCTAGCTCAATGCTTGTGTACCAGTCCTGCCATTGGAAGGATTCGCAACAAGGACTTGCGTCGTGAGTATCCCCAAGCATGCCATATACTTACCTTCTCATTCTGCTGCTGTAGAACTCATTCGATCGTACTTGGAATTCGGAGGTACGTAAATCGTATACTCTGGTGTTGAAGCCTATGGGGTCGGCTCACTCGTCGTTGATCCATTTGAAGAATACACATTCGACTTTGCAGTAGTAGTGTTCGGGGTGAGTGGCGTGCATACTTGCATTCCTAGCCTGCAGCTAAATGTGGATCAGCGCTCCGAATACTTCGAGAGGAAGCGTTGAAATGCTCTCTTGCGTACGAATAACGCTAGTAGTTAGTCGGACGCTATCGTCACGAACGAACGCAGCACCCTGACCATTGTACTGGCTACTGGTCGGTTCGGCAAGCTGCCATGATTGTTTGAACTTTATGTACCACCACCAACTCAATGAAAGCACCGCAATTCGGAAATTTCAGGCGAGAGTGTAACTATGCATTCATCCTAAGAAATTAAACACAAAGAAGTGCAATACTATGGATCCCAGACAAAAGTCGGCAAACGCTCTAAGGTGCAAGTTCTAGCATTGTTATGTGACAGTACGGTGGTAGTGCGTACCGTTCAGGCGACACATCCTTGAAGTGGATACGGTTTTCTGGGTTTACTTGGGATCGTAGTGATGCAGTCAGAACGAATTGCCCAATGGTACTGCCAAAGCTATAAATAGTACATTTTAGCCATGAGAACGATAGGTACGTGGCGGCAGGCGCACACGGGCGGCTCGACATGTTACTTACCCGGCCAAGAACGCGTTGAAGGGAAAGTTCGACACCAGCACACAATGCAGGAACTGCACAATCCCAGAAACCATGATGAAGACCAAGAAAGCGTCAATGAGCTTCAGGCGGTCAGGTGTGTCATTTTGGTAAGACTTCCACAGCTGGTGGAATGCAGAAGTCGTGGAGACAGCACCAGTCTGTGTAACGGGTATTTTTTTGGGAGGCATAGTGTGAGAAGGAGAGTTGAAGACAAGTGCTACGTTGTGTGGTCGACGTGGTCGGCAATGCACGTGACCGATCAGGTCCCTGTCGGCGGTAATCATTTATCTCAGCACATTTTCGCTCTTGCTCCGATCACTTTTGCTCGCGGTCCCGACTGGGTGTGTTGCCTAGACGTCGTGCTAGCCTCTGGTTCTGGAATATAATGATGCGGTATCTGGCTCGCACTTTGCGTGCTCCAACGAGCGTGAGCCCAACTTCCCGAATCCCAAAATCTGTGGGTTGGGCTGCAACGAGACAATTACACGAACGGAGAGCTTTGGAATACCCCATAGAGGATGGCCTCGGCGACTTTCTCACTCCAGAAGGCCTCAAAGTAATCGCAGTGGAGTGGCAGGAGGGATTGTTGGAAAGGTTAAACGAAGAGGTCAAAGGTGAGTAGCATTAATGGTATGCAGGAGGTGAATTGGTCACACGAACTCTTTAGACACCGAGTTTCAAGAACAAAGCGTTATCCAGACTGTGATTAGCACTGCCTCTCAGAAAAGTAATAGCCTCGCATTTATGTACGCCAGCCAGGCGTTGAATAATAGCTTCTTTCTGGACAACCTAGTGAGCACGATCCTCGGACTCTACCTTGCATACAACTTTTATTAACCAAGGATTACGCTACTAGAAACCTCCAGCTGGCAACTCGTCGCACGAGAATGAGATATCTCCCTCTCTCAACCAGCGTATTACTGCCGACTTTGGTACTGTTGGTCACTTGAAGTCCACGATGTCCGCCGCAGCTCTGGGGATGAGCTCCTCCGGATGGGTCTGGTGTGTTCAAGACGCTTATGGAACTCTAGGGGTCGTTCCAACGTTCGGACACGGTACTGTTCTTGTCCGCAACCGGATGCACCATTCGCCATTCTACACTCCCGTTGTGGGCGAGGTATCCGATCCTCGGAATCCATCTCCTACAGACCCTCCTCCTGCCACATCCCCGGCATCCGGCACCCCTGCGCCCCGTGTACCAAATGCATCAAGCAACAGGTCGCACACTCTCCAAACGCGGCCAATGACAACTCAAAGGCCAGCAGCCTACGATTCAAGAGACATTATATCCCACGGGTTAATCGTTGATTTTACCAAGATCGGCAGCGTTCTCAATCCGTTGTTCTGCATATCCGTCAACGAGCATGCGTGGCTCTCGAGTGGATATGGTGTATGGGGTAAAGAGGAGTACCTTAAGAGATTCTGGAGCGTATTGAATTGGGCAAAGGTCAGCAGTACCAGCGATCTTTGGATGAGCGCGTCCGTTGGTCGATGAATGTAATGGTTGACATGACTATAACTTAACCCTGCTCAAATATTCGATTTATAAGTTTTGGTGACCGAGGACCCTGTGTGAAATTCAGTCAGCCAAGGACCCCAACTGAACTCCCACCATCCTCCGCTTCCTCTCCATGCCGCCGTCTCCAGCGCGAAGGCCCGGAGTCCCTCGCTTTGCGTGGTATTTTTACCAGGACTTTCTCAACGCCGCCTCGCAGCTCAACTTCTCATTCTCGCCGTCGGTGACCTTTGCCAAATTCCGGGCCCACAAGTTTACCTGGGCTGAAATCGCAGAATATGCATTCCTTACTGTTCTCGCGACCTTTTGGCTGACGATTATGACCACGCCTCCCTTCCCTTATAAACTTATCATCCCGATATTATATGTCACTGGGTTGATTATCCCATTTACCAGCCAATTCCTCGTTCCCGCCACCCCAGTGCTTGCCTGGGTCATCACATTCTTCTCTTCACGATTTATACCAGCCGAGTGGCGGCCATCCATCTCGGTCTCGCTTCTCCCTACATTGGAGTCCGTTTTGTATGGCGGCAACATATCCGACATCCTCACTCGTTATACCAACCCCATTCTTGACGTGCTCGCTTGGTTACCCTATGGCGTCATCCATTTTACTGCGCCGTTCGTGGTCGCTGCTGCGCTTTGGTTGTGGCGAGGCAACGCTGGAAAGGGGAACAACGAGGCTCTAAAGTTTTGGGCGCGAGCGTTTGGCTACATGAACCTGGCTGGGGTAATTATCCAGATCATTTTCCCGTGTGCTCCTCCATGTGAGTTCATTTAAATATAGAGACCTCTCAATAGCTGATTTTCTTTTGGGCTAGGGTACGAACTTATATATGGTCTAACCCCCGCCAACTATTCAATCCGTGGGTCCGCGGGCGGCCTGGCGCGCATTGACGCACTTTTCCACTCCAACGGCTACGCGAATACGTTTTCTGCGTCTCCCGTCGTGTTTGGCGCCTTTCCGAGCTTGCATTCGGGCTGCGCAACCATGGAGGCATTGTTCATTAGTCACTTTTTCCCAAAACTTCGCCGGTAAGCTCTTCTCAGTTGAGCTGGATTGTAACAAACAAACTAACAAGCGTGCCAGATACATTTGGTGTTATGCAGCCTTGCTGTACTGGGCTACCATGTATCTGACGCACCATTACCTGATCGACGTGGTTGGTGGGACCTGCCTCACAGTGTTCGCATTCTACTTTTTCCTCCCGCCTACCCTGCGCACACCGTACGACTCTCCCTCGCCTTTTGCCTCGACGAAAATGAGTTCGGTGTTCGCCAACGGCGCTTCAGGGCAAGGTCATACTGGGATTGGGCGTGGCGGCCGGTCTAAACATGAACAATATGACGAAGAGCGCGGACCATGGCGTTCGGGCTCGCCAGCATCGTCTTCTGGCTCGCGCCGCTCTGGGGATGGCGAGGCTGGTCCCTCCCAAACCCCTACTTCTGGCATGCCGTTCCTTCCTCGTGGGTCGGGAGCAGGTCGGTCCTCCAAGAATCAACGTGCGCACCGACACACGGCGTCTATCGCGTCTTTGATACGCGCAGATGAACGGGTAGACGAAGGGTGGAGTCCGATCGGGACGACCGTAAACGGGACGCCGAGAACATTTGCGTTCCCGCCGTCGAGTCGGAGGGTGTCGGAGGATGTGCGGGGCAAGGAGCGAGCAAGGCAAGCAGACTCGGGGGATATTGGGCATTCTAGAGGAGCGAGCTATTCTCATGCTATTGGTGAACTGGTACCACCTGTGGGTGACTCCGAGGTGACTGGTAGGGCTAGTCCTCGTATCAGATCACCTCAAATCGGTTCGGTTGACCATTAAGTAGAGTGGACATGTTTTGGTTTGGAATTGTTGGCCTTAATACATATCTAATTCTAAATAGCAACTTGCTTTGTCTGATATGATTGCATTATAGAAGAGTCCACATATTCAGTCAGCTCCACATTATGAGCCTGTCGTGCCGCGATCCTGGGGGACCACGCTGCCCAGCCCCCGTTGCATGAAATGAATCCGCAGAAAGCATCTAGCTTCCCCGAGGTGCTGTGCTTGGCTGCGACACTTGATGAACAACACGCGCCTGGTTGGCAGCTTGGCATGCGAGACCGAGCCGAGCCCGGGGTGCGCACATTTGAATCAGTTATAAAGCAGTCCGCAGCTAACTTTCACCCCTTCACACCCCGCTTCGAGACTTGTCCAGCCAGGCGGGTTCCTCCCCATGTCGCGTTTACCGGCGCCGAGGGCTACCCCAAAATTTGTGTCGGATTTGTATGACGACCTCCTCGATGCCGTTTCAAAGCTCAACTTCTCAACCTCTCCCTCTGAGACCTTCGCCAGACTTCGCAAACGAAAGTTCACCTGGGCTGAAATTGCCGAATACGCTTTTCTCGCCGCCCTTGCAGTGCTCTGGCTTATACTTGTGCCCATCATACCCTTCTTTCTCAAACCACTGATCTTACTTTTGTGCATTGCTCTGCTTTTCATCCCGGCCACCAGTCAGTTCTTCGTTCCAGCAGCTCCGGTACTTGTTTGGGCTCTTTCGTGGTACGCCTCACAATTCATACCGTCGGAATATCGACCCCCATCAGGAAAACGCGCACCGGTCCATGAGGTCTCAACAAACCAGTTGAGGCTGTCGAGGCGACTGAAATGAATGCGCCGAATATTAGCACCA
>WSLM01000073.1:18347-30571 GCA_019677335.1 Ceratobasidium sp. UAMH 11750 | reverse complement strand
TTTCATTAATGACTAGAATCACAGGGCGACACGAGGACGTACCTGGCCATCCAGGATTTGCTCATTCGCTGGATCCTTGACCTCAAAGTCGATATCAAAGTCCCCACCGCTTTGGACCTAGCTTTCGGTCAGCAAAACGCGTGTCCGCACTGGAACGCCAACACGTACGGCGAAGTAGAACTAAGCCTATAGTCAGCACGCCACTTACGCTACAAAACGTACACGAACTCACCCCAATCTTCTCCCCCTCCTTGTCGACGTCAGCAAAGAAGCATAGCCGTTGGCTCGGGGGAACAGTCGTAGTCAAAGCCGACGCGTTTACAGAGGCGGCAGCTCCCGCCAGCAGGGCCAAGACAGTTACAGGTCGCATGTCGGAGTTTCACACAGCTAGGATAGCAAAACGTTTCGCGCCTCTCGTTCGGCGTCGCAAGTCGTTCGTTTTCGCGAGCAAACTACGGGCAGTGTCCCCGGTGACCAAGGGCACAACGTGGAGGAGTACAGGATTCGTCTTGGGCGCTTCAGAATTTGCAATTAACACCTTGGCCAAACATTGAGACTCCCATTTCCGGGCCAGCCCGAGGCGGCGTGGAGTTCAGACGTGTATACGTGCTCAGCAACGAAAGTGATTAACACCAATTAATTTCACTGTTCGAGCTAGTCGGCGCAACAAGAACCCGGGCGGCACGCATAATTAGAGGTTATGCGCCTTGGCCATTTTAGGAAAAAGGTGAGGACAGCAGTCTGCTCCGCTCTCAGCTCTGTGGTAGGTTGGGGATCAAAGCTGCCACCGTCCGACGAGCATGCTAGGTCGGAACAGTAGGCGGTTAGATCTACCCCTATGTGGTGTTGTTATGTATTTAGACTTACTCGAAAAGAGCCATGATCGTCCACTTTCGATTTTCAGCTTCCGGGAAAACCAGCGAGCGGGGACCGTAAAACACCTGTGTTGCATCAGCGAACAATGTTTTACCAGCCGCGCTCCGATCGGGGGTGGAGAGAGAGCCAACTTGCCTCGTCATCAACCTCGTTGCTCTTCCGGGGCAGACAGTGCATGAACTTCCAGTCGGGGTTGGCACCCCCTTGCTTGCATAGTTTTTCCGTGACTTGGAAGCCTTGGAAGTCCCTCAGCCTCTGCGCCTTTTCAGCCTCCTGGCCCATGGAGATCCTAAACAGCTCCATGACCCAACGGTTCGTTTAGCACAGCGGAAGAGGCGCACCATGTATCCGTTACAACGACGTCTGCACCCCGAACCGCCTCATGCGGGTTGTCCGTCCAGAAGATGTGCTTGTCGCACCCCAGCTCTTTAACACGGTCCCATACCGGTTTGGGACATTGGTAGGCCTGTGATGATCATATCATTCGATCGCATTCTCAGACAATCACGAAAGCATACCTGCTGAGAGGGAGTTCCGACACGGACTGTATGCCCCAGACGAGGGAGTGTGACGAGAATATCATGCAATACATTTGACGAATCGCCTAACCAGGTGATGGTAAGTGGCCGCAAAGGAGTCAAGTCCTAAAATATCATTCGGCCGTTTGTAAACTGGGATAAAGAGTTCAAGTCTATCTCACCGAATCGTTTGTCGACTTGTTGACGGGGCCGAAAAGATTAGCATGCTCATGAAGAGTAAGCACGTCGGCTAGGATTTGAGTAGGATGCCAGAGTGACGATAGCGCATTTAGAACGGGGACCGGTGAATGCGCAGCGAGCTCCTGTTTGACAAGACAATAAATACGCATACAAAAAACAGGAGAATAGGTCTAACCTCGATTTCCTCGTGGGCGCCAACTCGCGCAAAGATACCTTGACACATACCCCCAATTATGTTGACGGTGTCACGGGCGCTTTCATTCACACCAAGTTGGATATCATCCCTGCCAAGGAAGAGCGCCCGACCACCGAGCAAGCTAGCACCAGTCTCTGCTGCAAGCCTTGTGCGAGTACTTCGCTTGCTAAACAAAAGGGCTACGGTTTTGTTCGCAAGTGTCTGCTCAACAGTCGGAAGCGAGCGGATCCCAGCCGTGTAAGGCTCCAGCAGTGGCTTGGATATCCGCTTGAAAGAGGCCGAGTGGGCGAGCACACGGTTCAGTTGACCCACACTGAGGTCTGCCAGTGTCATCAAGTGAGGCACTTTTGAGGCCATGGTGGATAAGGTTGAGGAAGACTTGAAAAGACGGTTAAAGCCGACGCTATTTGACTCGGTCAATCGAAGCTTTTGTTTGGGTTTGTGTGGCTCAGGCTCACTCCCTTGTTTGTCCTTCGTTGTGTGCCCTCGACAAATCTTAAGGTTAGGCTATGTGGCGTATATTCCTGGGTTAACAATTTCAAGCCCTTTGGGATGGTATTCATGGAGAATGCAATTCTTGGAAAACTGATATATAGACACAGCAATAAATAAACCTAGTACCCAGTGTTCATGATGCCAACCACTGAAAACAATTAGAAATAGTAGAACAGAGAGCGTTCTCTACAAAAGCCTAAAAATTAATGGCTATGGGGACGAGGGCTGTCAATACGCCCGCCATCAGCATACTTCTCGGTCGAAAAGGGAGTCGTATAGCCAGTCTCCTTTCCATGGCCAGTTGCCGCAAACAGGGGCACTCGGGTGTGATCCTGTACGCGATTGCGAGCAACACGACGAGCGCGGGTGGCGATGACGATGGCGAAAATGAGGGCGAGGAGCAGGGCGGCGCAGGCGGCGGCAAGGACGATAACAAGGACGTGGTACTTGTTGTTCATGAACGAGTCATCGTTGGAGTCGTTATCGTTGCTTCCGTCAACAGAGAGACTGCTGGCGGCAAGATTTCCGCTCCCAGCCGAGCCACCCGAACCTGAACCCGAACCAGAGCCTGAACCAGAGCCCGACGAGTTGACGCGCGAAGCAGCAGCACCAGATGCAATAGTCGCGACAATTCCCTGCTCTTTGAGCGCCTTCTTCAGGACCTCGTCGGTAAACTCAAAGGTCGAGTTCCGGTCAATATGGCAGCGCTTGACACACTCGGCTACACCAAACGCGATATTCGCTGGGATCTTCTCCGCAATGTCCTTGACCTCCTCAACGCCTAGTTCACCGAGCGTAGCCGAGACGGTATCGGGTGGTAGGTTCTGGAAGAAGCCCTGAGCGACCTGGAGCGTGCCCGGGTCTTCGTTCGCAAAGCCAGCCACAAAGATGGCAGGGTCGCACCCCAAGTTTTGTTGGAAATGAACGGACCCCATAGGAAAGACCGTCGCTTGGCCGACCTCGATCTTGTTCTCGACGAATCTTGCGCCGTTCTCCTGGAAGGTGCCCGTGTTGATAGTGTCGCCGGCGACCATGAGTAGCATTTCGGCGGAGCGGGGGTGGATATGAGGTCTAGAACGAGTGAGTTAGCACATTAATCCCGCCTTCGACCACGCTGTCTACTGACGTATTCTGCGCACATGGCCCCAAGAACCCAACAGTCATCGCAAGTCCATTCCCGATCAAGGCTGGGAACGTGGTAGTCTTTGCCGAAACGGCTTGCCCTCCATTACCCTACAAAACCCCAATTGATCTGAGCCCAGATTCGCTGGCTCGAGTTTAGATGCTCACCTTGCCCACCGCTCCCTTGATATCAGCGGCGTTCAGGAAATCGAAGACAAAGTCTTTATCTTCATCGAGAATGGCCAGGCGTTCAGATTGGGTCGCGGCAACAGTGAGTTCCTTAACCAGCGTTTTCAGGTCGTCGGTATCCGTGGCCGAGACCGCGGCGATGCTAGAGAGAACCGCGAGTGCTGCAAGGGAGAATCGCATGTCGTTTGAGTCGGTGGAGCTGGGAGATTGGAGGGTAGTGGAGAATGGTCGTCTCGGGCACCGGTCCTTTTGTATGCACGATCTGGTCTTGTGCAGATGGCACGGCAGGGCTTGAACGGGCACCGCTTGCCGTGCTGTGGCTCTGCACTAGATATATGGGCTGGATATGGCACGATAGCAGAGACAATGCGGCTGAAATCGTCCCGAGAACATCGCTCATCAGATCGAGGCTGTGTGTAAATTTATAATAATCAGTGTTCAAGCCTTTGAGCATTGTAATGCCGAGCTAGGCGCGCTCTCGGCTGCAGTTTCACGGACCGGACTGCCCTCGCCGCGGACTTTACGCGAGTTTCAGTCTCTGCACCGACCTTTGTGTCGGGTGGCGGGGCAAAACTCCTCGGGGGGGCAACGATTGCGAGATATTTTGGGCTCTGCGTTCGCTAAGTGTACAGCCGCGGCAATGGTTCCGGCGGCTGATAATGACGTACATTTGCAGCCCAGAGAGACTCGAGTTGAGGGTTTGCGCGTGTCCAGGGATTAGCGGTCTAGCCCAACACAAATTTGGTTATGCAACTTGGGTACTTCACATAGTTATACGCGCCGGCACCCATCTTAGGTGGTGTCCATAGCGTCAGCCCCCACAGGCCTGACCACCTCTTCAACCACCAACGACCGGATATTCTCATGCTTCCATGCGGTAGTCCCGCGCGGGAATTTATATCTGCAGCTGAGTTAGAATATAACCGAGAACCGCGGCGTATTAGGCGTACGTATGCTCCTTGGTAGCTCGTACGTTGTCGGTTTTGTGATTTCGAAGCATCTGAGTCCCACTTGCCGTGATAACGCAGACGTCGACGTTGGAACCAGAGCCCAAATCGTTGAAAATACCAGCCGAAATGGCGGCTGAGACGAGGTCAACCGCTTCGTCTCGCTAAATACCATGTGAATATTATGCCCCGAGGAATTCAAGAAAATAGATAACAAGACTCACACTTAGGCCTGCTTTCCACTGGCTCTCAAACACAGCCATGGCGGCCAAGCTACCCGAGCCCATTGTTACGTACGGAAGCTTGTCAGTCGAACCATGAGGCGCGACGGTGAAGAGATGTGACCCTGTGGAGTCCACGCCTCCAAGTACAAGTGCGGCACCAACGTGGCCTTGGTACCTACAAAAAGACGTCAAAGCTAGTGGGAATTAGAGTATTGAAAATTTACTGACCTGAATAACATTTGTTTAAGCATCGTCATGGCCGTTACTACGCGAGCCTTTCGGCCAGTACTCAATTCATGGAGTTCGATGTTAGAGGAGATGAGTGCCGTCGTAAATTCGGTATCGGCCGCGGTACCAGCACCGCAGCATCGGATATGAGGAGCAATGTAGTGGATCTATTGGTTAGAAAACCGTATGTTTTTCAGAGCTTATGTTTGTATGGTAGCCCCGAGAATCGTACCTTTTCGCAATTCTTGTCTGCGACAATATCACCCTCGGTGGCTCGCGTATCGGCGCCTAGTACAATACCGTCTGCAAACAGACACCCAACGATTGTCGTTCCAGTGGACGTTGCCTTTGGGACTTGGATACCCTTTCCGGATAGAAACTCATTCCTAACACCATCTGGTAAATGAAACATCCTGTAACACTCATGCCCACTTGGCCCCACCTCACCGTGTTTGAGAAGTCAAATCCAGGTCTCAAGTATACGTCCGCCATAGTACTGGGTACACAGTCGAGTAGAGTGACACGGCGGTGGTATTGCTTTGATCGAGCGCGTACGCGTCTCCTCGACGATGTTTGGCCCTGTTGATCAGGTGGTCACGTGGGTCTGACTCACAGCCAAATAAGGATATATGCCTTTCAAGCGATTGCTCCCGGTTAGTTCCTGCATTTAACTCGTCAGCTAAAAGCCGAATATATGTAGAAATAACCTCTCGTCATGCTGCTTTCCGTAAACACTGAAAAAAATTCACTGTTGCGCTGGCCCCTAGTATTTAGGGGTGTATTCTCTCTGGGCATGGTTCAGCTCGATGGCCGGGGGAGTGGGCCCCGACATCCGTCTTCCCCCTAAAAGTTTAGTAGCCCGGTGACTAACATCTCGAGGAGAAGTAGTATCATCGCAAGGAGCCTTGAGCATTGTCGGGACGCTCTTGCCATATTCTGCCGAAATGGGGCGCTCTCAGCCGTGTCCGCGGGACCCAGGGGACTGTATGCGCGCCTTCTTGGTCAAGCTCCTGACTCTCGATATGTTTCGAACGGTTCGTGTACCTGCCGGACCAAACTTTTATATCATCGTCCAGAAGAACACGACTGATGTTGCAAATTTCGGTCTCAGGGGTGGGCCCGGCTTAAAGCGCTCGGGTGGGAGCATGCGAGCAATCGGTGGCAGAATAGATAATATCCGTTAGCCGATTCGATTATCTGCTACAATCCGATGTCCTAGTACAACATATCTAGATGTACATATAGCATACAGCATGTACAGTGTCTACATGAGGCGCGACTGGCGCGAAATTAAACAGAGACCGAGGCGCTAGTGTGACGCGGGCACTGTGTGGCAATAACGTGAAACGGGCGAAAAGCTACATGGATGAGCTCATGACATACTTCCAAACAATACCTGCGGCAAAAAGGGGGTATCAAAAAAATTCAGGAAAAAGCGGCGCAAACGGTGCTTAGAGTCTCCGGGTAGTGGCAGAGGGAGAGGCCCGCCTCACACCTCTGCCAATGCTCCCCATCGCCTCGACACCAGCAATCCCAATCCCAGAGACACCATCGGTGAAGGCAATAGCAGCAACTTCGTCAGCAAGCTCGTACACGGCAGTCGATCCGTCGTGCTGCTTGCCTGCGTACCCAAGCATACGTTTGAAAGGAGCTCGACGGGTCAAGAGCTCAAGAGCAGGATCCTCATCTTTTTCAGCATGGGGTGGAGATGGGGTAGATCTGTGAGTCCTAGAGTGGCCTTGAGAGCCAGAGCGGGGAGTGGAAGGTCGCTGAGGATTGTGCATAGGGGGCGAGACAGACGCTGGATCGTATGAAGTAGGAGAGGAGTAGTAGTGCTCGGGCGACGGGTTGACTGGATTTCCATAGCCGTCAAGATATGTCGCGTCAGCAAGGGGATATGTGGCATTGGGGTTCCAGGCAGGAGCGACGACGCCAGGATGGGGATTATAGCCTTGTGGAGCCGCATAGGGGCCTTGCTGCCACTGATACACGTTAGGATCGTATGCAGCATGTTGTCCCTGTTGCTGGTACATCTGTTGCTGGTGGTGGTACTGCATATCGCGGTCCACAGCAGCTGCACGTGCGGCGGCTGACTCTGCCGCAGCAGCAGCGTCAGCGGCGCGGACCTCCCGAGCGACGTCAGAGCCAGCCAAGTAGCTACGGCATTCGAACAAAACTGTCGAGGCTCCCTCAGTGAGAAGTCGCTGAACGAGTGGGGAGAACACCCAAACAAGGGTGGTACGGGGAGCATAACGTTTCTTGACCTCGAGTGAGAACTCGGTAGGTCCCAAGGGCTCGGAGCGAGGAGTCGGTGAGGACGCTCGCCCCGACACAGTTGAAGGGGGCGTACGAGCCGAGCGAGGACCATACAGCGCCACTGCGTTGACCTCCCGACCCTCCCTACGGAACGAGATGAACGTGGATGGGAGACGGAGCTGAGGGGGTTGGCTAGACTGTCCCGGAGTGCTGCTCGAGGTCACCATGCGAAGCTCGAGGATACCATCTAGCACAGTCTCCTCCATCATATGCTGCACGAGTGCTGGTATAGACTCGTACTTGGTACCACGGTCCAGTCGATAGAGCATGCGTCTGTAGTCGCGAGGCTGTGAGGATGCCATTGGAGGTAAGGATGGGAGCTTGATGCGGCAACATGACTCTCTGACTGCCTCTTTATGCGTTTTTGCTAGGGGCTTAATGCGTCTTAAATCACGGCCGTCCCATAGCCTCGAAAAACGCGTCCAGTTACCAGGCATCCGGGATTGGCAGGTGGGAGCCACGGATTAGTGAAACCACAATAAGCGCAGCACGCTCGCGTGGCGGCTGAGTTTTAAATCGTAAGCTGTAGCCACCAAGGATCGGTTGATAACCGTTGATGTCAATGACACTCTCCAAGGTTTCTCCTCATGTTGGTGCCTCACAGAGGACTGACTCTGCGTGCGAGTATTCAAAAAGTCTAATAAAGCTTATAAATCGGGTCAATAACTCATAAGCATATATTTCCCACCTTACAGCACACATAACGTGGTAATAGCTAGGTCCCTAGAAGCATATAGCCGACCCAAAAGCTCCGTGCAAAAGGCCGAAGCTACGTCGATGCCCCGGAACCGAGGTGCCATTTATCATTTCAGGCGGGTGATGGTGGACCGGGCCTTCAGAGCCAACAGCCAAATATTGCCAATTTGTGCTTGTAGATCTACCAAATACCCAAGTGCACGTACTCGCGGATCACCCGTTGAGTCGGCATAGGGGTAAGCCAGTTATTCATTTGATAGGGAGGAATAACCGTGGGTAATGCGCCAACGCTGAGGAAAGAAACATACTTGTTGAGAGTTCCACGTCTCGTTCTGTCTCCTAACTACCTTATCACCCTCTGGTATTACACGCCTGAACATGATTTTGTCTTTCTTTGTCTCCCATCTCGCTTCTCATGTACGAGTGTCGCGCCAGAAGGCTCTGCCTTAAAACATCGACAATAAGAGCGTATTTTTTCAGATGATAGAAACATACAACCAAGATATCAAAGCAGGACATAAGCACGATCCAAATACGGTGGTTTGACTCGCCGCTCGCGAGCAACGGCCTCTACCATATCGCGCGTGATAACAATCTGTATCCCACCCGATGGCTTTGGGCCCAATGGCTCGCCTCCTGCCACCTCGGGCCTGATTTGGTTATTGTTGTCAAGCGTTGCACTCCCGGAGGCCGGAGGTTCTGTTTGAGCTTGGGAAGAATTCGGGGGAGTTGATTGCAACTGGGCCCCTTGAGGTTGTTCTTCGTCGGCCTTACGGCGCTTGGCAAGTAACCCCGCTTCTCTCAAAGCAAAGGCGATATCGTCTGGCCGGAGATGCGTCGCTTGAGCGATGTCATCCAGACCGCATTTCACAGTACGATGGAGCGAGCCAGCCGAGGCCGGGCTGTCAGAGTCTGGACGCGAGTGATAGGAGACCTCCCCAAAAGCGTCAACTAAACAATGCAAAGTTTAACGTCTTCGATACGCACACCATGCCTGGCAGGCCGGAGCCCACTCACCGAGACGTGGGCTGTGAGGGGGTCGTCCGTGCTCGATTGTGGAGCCCGATCCTGCGCCTAAGTTGAGCTGCGGGTGTTGGTCCAGCGCGGGAGCGGTTGAGGAATGGGGCTCTGTCTCAACTTCTGCGATCGGAGGGTGGGCTTCTCGGGAGGTCAGGCCCGCATCTGCTGCAGTTACGCGAGACCCCAGACGTGTCTGTTCATCCTTGTCTGGAACGGGGGTGATTGTCCTGAAGAATCGAACAAGAACTGCAATCCAAAAGGCAACGTAAGAGCGGAGCCCGAGGTCTGAGAGCGGCCGCTCCGGCGTCCCGAGCTTTCCAGCACGCCTCGATAGTTCGTAACCTATAGGGGTGGAGTTACAGGATCAATACAATGGGCACGGCGAAGGGTGCGTTAGATTTGCCAGCAGTGCATAGAAAACAAGCATCTGGTGGCTCAGACGTGTGATAGAGTAGGGTAAAACGGGGGGTGCAAAGATTCGGTTTGCAAGATCTTCGGGCAGAGACGAACGGATGGAGGCAACAAAAGAAAAAAGGTTGCGACTAGCACGACCATGCGGTCCGCTCGACGCAAATTCGGATGGTGGAGTAACGATTATAGTTCGAGCGAGTTGTGGGTAATCAAGCCAGCTCACGAACCAAGTCAGAGGAGAAACTCACTGAATTCTATGAGTAACATTCCATAGCCGCGCTTTTGGTACGGCGGCAGTGTCACTATGCAAGCCAGGTTGTAGTCGTCGTATGACACTTTTTCCTGAGAAAAATAAGCGAGGAAATGGTCACGGTGGGCATCGGCATCGGTTAGGATGTAGAACATGACTGAGGGTGCGGGGTAGTTAGAACGTGCATGTCGAGGGTGGTCGAGCAGAAACGTGATGGAGCAATGTGGGGAGTTCGGAATGAGCGGCTACCGGGCAGGGATTGGAGGGCTGGGAAACGTTGTGGTACAAACAAGTGCATACAAGTTCGCACCCAGCCGGTGCAATCTTCTCCTCTTGGAGCCATAGTCCGACATCAATCGAGCTCAGTAGCAAAACTGAGACCAGCGCGGATAGATGACATGAAACTAAGACTCACAATGCTCTGTATCAAAAAATAATGTTTTAACGTCGATAAACAACTTCCCGAACAGTGATAGATTCTGACAGTACAACTGCGGGTGAATAGCGAGTCAGAAACGGCGCATAAACCGACAGCGAAGCCAACCAATGCGATGAATAATTAGGCGAAAGCGAGGGGAAAGCGAGTTGATGATTGAATGGGGCGGAGGCCGAAATGAAACCAGATCCATCGAGGCAGATAGAGGGGGATGAACGATCGGGCACAGCGACGAAAGGCAGATCTATGTCATGGCAAGGGCATTGTGATGTGCGAGGACGTAATGGCGTCCGGAGCTGTAACGCGGCGGCTACGTGATTAAAGTGGCGAATAGAGTGGCGGTTCAAACCATATCAAGCCATAGCCTAAGGCTAGAGAGGTAACCCGTGCCCGTTGATAGACACAAGGTGTAACAGAAATGGAATACTTGACACGCACCCTTTCAACCTGGCCATCCACTTCCCAGATTGTATGTGCACCGCGCTGATACACCTTCCTGCCTGGCGGGTGAACGATTTTGCATGTCTTCTGAGCACGCACACGAACGGGTATGAAAACAGTAACACACGGGTCAATAACAGTGCCACGGAGCAGGCGGATGAACGACCGCGAATGCAAATGAACTCGCGAAGAGAACGTGCAAGGCCCCCCTCCCCCGTTTCTTCTCCTGGCTGCCCCGGCGTTGAATCTCCCGCACTAGGTCGAACACCTATGTAGACGCCCAGCGTACTTGGTATCCATAGCACTACATGAAACCCATCCTCATATTCCTCACTTGCCCCACGTGGTTTCTCGTTTCGGATAATGTGTGGAAACATACACGCAGTCACCACGAGCAAGCTCGGAGTGTACCGGCGGGTGCGCAAATATGTGCAAACAAACCGGAGCGAGGGGCACTTGCCTTGTGTAACTCCCATGCAGTCCCGTCACGCATGTATTTGAAGCAGCGATCGCACACCCATAGGGTTGCATCTCCCGATCCGGCACTCGCCGCAGCGCCGGCGATAGTATTAGAGGCGGGAGCGGCGGCGTTAGTTGGGGCGTCCATTGCGGTGGCCGAACGGGCACCCGCTCCCGCGGGAGCCCCCCCAGCTTGTGTAGCGCCAGGACCCTCGGGCGTGGCACGGGGACGTGTGTGTGTTTCTGCGTCATCGTCAAAGCTGGGGTACGGCGAGAAATACCACGTCTTGATGTGCCACTGGCCAAAGTTGACGCGGTCAAAGTTTCGTCGGGCGGTGAGAGCACGGTGTTGTTGGGCGGCTTCAGTCTGGTCGCGAGTGTGCAGTGATGGTCCGAGGGTGGGTGGGTGGTGATTGCTTGGTGGATTGGACGGGTCGTCTTGGGGCGTGGCTGAACGATCGAGTGCACCAAGTGTGTTGTCTGAATGAGAGGCGGCAGTTGGCCCAGCGGTCTAACGTTTGATTGGAGTAGATGTGTAAGTATCTCTGGCGGGTAGAGGAGATCGAGTTTCGCCATACACGGTTTCTTTTTTTCCCTCGAGTCGCGCCTTCGTTTTGCGGCTCTGGGTTGGGTGTTTGAGCGGCTGGAGGATTGGGGATGATTTCCACCGCGTCTACGGGGACCCACTCATCCAAACGTTTGTCGAGCCCGTCATAGTGAACGTAGTATTCCGAAGTTCGTTGCTGGAGGATTGTTGCGCGGAGCACTAAGCATGGAGGAAAGAAAGACGACTGGTTGGCGGTAACGGTACAGAGGTCAGGTCGTGCACCTTGCCTTGTTCATTTTCTCGATAAACCCAACACGGAGAATTTCGAATCATTTGGGAGTCGGAAGACGCGGTTGCCAGTGGCTTTGTGGCTAACAGAAATATCTCCCAGCGTTCGTCAGCGTGCAACTGAAGCTCGAGCAAGGCCTCGTGTCACGAGTCGGTGACCTACTCCATCCGTGGTCCGCGGCGCTTGAGGCTCAGCCCAAACACTAACCAGCAAAAATATCGAAATGAAAAGTCACCGAGAAACCGCCCACGGCTCCGAAACTAGGCATCTGGCGATGATATTAGTGGGATCGGGCGATCTGAGAGAAGAAGAGGGCTCGATGGCTTGTCGGTAAGCTCGGTTGGAATCGGGAGCTAATCGATA
>WSLM01000073.1:4158-17302 GCA_019677335.1 Ceratobasidium sp. UAMH 11750 | reverse complement strand
GCCGACGTTTAAGCGTCAAGTTTGCTTTCCAGTACCAACCCCGAGTCTTGGGCGCCGATGAGACCACAAATGGCCAAAAACTTCGGCCAGGAAGAATGATACGCATGTCGTAGGAATCCGAGCCCGCTCTCGCTAATATGTGGCTAGAATTACATGTGATAGCTAACCGAGGTATATATGCATCGGCTCTGTTAGCGTACCCTGCAACCTGCGCACAACGTGTGCGTGCGCGGGGACACCTGTACCCAGGCCTCTTCGATGGGAGTAAATGCGGATTTTCAAGGCGAGTGTCCATATGCGGTCACATGACGGAAGACAGGTTAGGCTTTTGAGTTCTGTTTCCCCATGTGCGAGAGCTGTTCTGCAGAAAAACGCGGCGAGGCAAACGTGCCCAACTCGTGTCTTGGGGCGGGCTGTGGGCTCGAGATCCGGTCATCGCGTACGCGGCCGGGGCTCCATATCGGGCAGTCTGCTCTGGTTTCTCGCGAGTGGAGAAGGGGATCACGTGCGCGGCCTGGGAAAACGAGATGAAATGACGTCGGTCGACGATCAGCACCCCCCAGTTGACGACGAGCAGCGACTTGGCGGCAGCGAGCAGCACCCCCACGGCCAGTCGCAAGCACGTTCGCCGCAATCGCGAGCCTCCGGTGCGTGTTCCGTGCTTCCCCATGTCGACACGGCCCGACCCCAACCGACGCGATCGTAGATCAGTGTCTGCATTGCCCTGTGCGGACGCTCCTAATCGAAAACTTCTTTCTCCAACGCTCTTAAGTCCGGCGTCCTAGCTCCTCGCTACAGCAACCACCTCTCCTCACACCTTTATCGCACCTGCTTATCGACATGCGCGACGTCCGCAACCCCCTGCTCTTCGAGTGCGCCTGGGAGGTCGCCAACAAAGGTCAGTCGTCCCCGCCGCCCCCTGCCCCGATGTGCTCACACCCGTCGCGTGTCCAGTTGGTGGTATATACACTGTCATCAAGACCAAGGTCCCCGTCACCGTCGCCGAATATGGCGATCGCTACACCCTCCTGGGCCCCCTATCCTACAAGTCGGCCCCGATGGAGGTCGAGCCCCAGGAGCCAAAGGACCCCCATGTCGCAAGCACTATGCAGTCGATGCGCGACCGCGGCATCAACTGTCTCTACGGCCGCTGGCTCATCGAAGGCGCACCTCAGGTTTTGTTGTTTGATACCGGCTCCGCGTACGGCCGACTCGATGAGTGGAAAGGCGACTTGTGGAACCTTGCCGGGATCCCATCGCCTCCGGGAGACCACGAGACGAATGAGGCGATTATCTTTGGCTATCTAGTCGCATGGTTCCTCGGCGAGGTGAGTCTCTCCCAAATTTACGCCATACTCCACTCTAACCTGCTCCACAGTATGTCTCGCGCAACCAAAAAGCTGCGGTAGTCGCCCACTTTCACGAGTGGCAGGTCGGTGTCACCATTCCCCTCTGCCGCAAGCGCCACATCGATGTTACCACCGTCTTCACAACCCATGCTACCCTGCTCGGTCGATACCTCTGTGCAGGATCGGTCGATTTCTACAACAATCTTCAGTGGTTTGACTGTGACCACGAGGCAGGCAAGCGTGGGATCTACCATCGGTGAGTATCAGTCCAT
Organism: Ceratobasidium sp. UAMH 11750; assembly: GCA_019677335.1. NCBI lineage: Eukaryota > Fungi > Basidiomycota > Agaricomycetes > Cantharellales > Ceratobasidiaceae > Ceratobasidium > Ceratobasidium sp. UAMH 11750. The sequence continues at coordinate 15,681 of WSLM01000073.1, read as the reverse complement.
GACTTTTGCACACCTCTGATTGACCACCATCCATAGTTACTGTATAGAACGTGCCGCAGCACACTGTGCAGATGTCTTTACGACTGTCAGCCATATTACCGCATACGAGTCGGAGCATCTGTTAAAACGAAAGCCTGGTATGTATACTAACAACATCCTAATTATGCTTATTTATCATCCTCTCGCACCCAGATGGTGTCTTGCCAAACGGATTGAATGTCGTCAAGTTTGCTGCTTTGCACGAGTTCCAGAACCTACACGCAAAGAGCAAAGCAAAGATCGATAGCTTTGTTCGTGGTCACTTTTACGGACACTACGACTTTGATATCGATAACACTATCTACGTAAGTCGCCACGACCTCGCCTTCGGGTTATACTGACGTCATATGATTGTGATACAGATGTTCACTGCCGGCCGCTACGAGTACCGAAATAAGGGTGTAGATATGTTTATCGAGTCCCTCGCCCGACTGAACTATCGCTTGCAGCAACATGGCTCCAACGTACGTTGCTCTTACCCCAATCTATAATGTCGACCGACAGAATACGCCTTACAGGTCACGGTCGTCGCGTTTATCATCATGCCTGCCGCAACCCACTCATACACGATCGAGGCGCTCAAGGGGCAAGCTGTCACGAAACAGCTCCGCGATACTGTCACTGAAATTCAAAACCGGATTGGGGACCGTCTTTTTGAGCACGCTGCGCGATACACTGGGTGAGCACCCAGTTTCTAGGCACATAGCCTTGCCCCTGAATGAAACTTTAGGGACTCGGGAAATGAGATGCCCAAGTTTGAGGACCTCCTGTCCGACCAAGACAAGATTGCACTCAAGCGTCGTATCTTTGCCCTCAAACGCAACTCGCTACCCCCAGTGACGACCCACAACATGGCGGATGACGGAGCCGACCCTATCTTGATGCAGGTCCGACGAGTGCAGCTCTTCAACCGCTCTTCGGACCGGGTCAAGGTCGTGTTCCACCCCGACTTTTTGAATTCAAATAACCCGATCCTCGGCCTCGACTATGAGGAGTTTGTGCGAGGTTGCCATATGGGTGTTTTCCCCAGTTATTATGAGCCATGGGGTTACACGCCTGCGGAGTGCACAGTCGTAAGTAGCCTTTTGATAAGATTGAGCGTTTGGTACTGAATGCTATCTCGTACAGATGGGCATCCCATCTATCACCACCAACTTGTCTGGGTTCGGCTCGTTTATGCAGGACCTAATTGAGAAGCCTGAGGTGAGAGCTCACTGTTTGACCCAAGGTTGCAGCCTAGGTTTATGATATTTCCTATTCAGGACGAGGGTATCTACATTGTTGACCGACGCATGCAGTCGCTCGAAGACTCGGTGAACCAGCTTACCCACCAGATGTTCACATTCAGCACCAAGACCCGGCGCCAGCGTATCAATCAGCGTAACCGCGTGGAGCGCCTATCCCCTCTCCTCGACTGGAAGAACCTGGGCGTAGAATATTCCAAGGCTCGCCAGCTTGCCCTGCGTCGTGCATACCCTGACGCGTTTGGTGAAGAAGATGATTTCGACGACTTGGGTGCGGGAACAAACAAGATGCCGTTCTCGGTTCCCGGCAGTCCTCGCTTCCGTCACGGGGCGATGACGCCGGGCGATATTGGAACGCTTACGGAGGAGATGCAGTCCCTGCAAACGAGTGACTACAAAGGCCAGCCGTGGCCTGGTATGCGCCCCGAGGACGAGGAAGACAGCTATCCGTTGTGAGTATCCTGATTGCTATGCCTATTTTATTTCCCGGTCACTGACGACATGGATCTTGCGCAGCCCGTTGGTCCTCAAGGTCCGCAGCCGTGCTGGCTCTGTGATCTCTGGTGCAAGCACACCCGGAGGAGGTATCAGCCGTACGTTGAGCGAGGGCGATTTGCAACGCGCAGACGAGGCGTTGAGCCACCACAGGGCACCCAATGGCAAGTGATCCGATTAGTAGCTGGGTTCTTCCTGGTTTCTTTTCCCTCGCTTGAGATTGTCTTATGAGAATAATGTTGGGAAATCGAACTAGGTTTGTGTTTGTAGAGTCACATTCTTCCGTTCCTTCATTCATGTATATATCCATTTGTTGTACTGCCTTTCAAACGTGAATGTTACCATATATAGACATTAGCCCGGAGGCACTTGCCCCTTTGCGCGCTTATTATAACCAGTTTAGAAATGCGGCAAAACTTGACTTTGATCCCGTGGACGCCGAGGCCTGTCAAGCGAGTTGTCTTTGACAACTTCCATCGTGAATCTCCCGAAGCTCGACCGAACGCCAAGGAGCCTCATGAGCACTTTGTGCGCTACAGCGACCGTGTCGGACTGGCATGTGACACATCTCCGAGGTCGTCCAGACGGTAAATCCGACCGACGACGCGCTCATGACCCAAGGGCCTTGATTTATACCTATATCTTGACGACTTCTTATCCATATGGCTTGCTTCCCGTGTGTATGCTATCGCTTCGACCGTTCTTGGACACGCCTATCGGTTCGTTAGCCGGCGTTTGATGTCGGTCGGTGGGCGAGGGTATGACGAGAAGTTACTTGCTATATTGATTCGGCGAAAACCCGCACGTAGAGGGCGGGCCGCTGTTGTTGGAGCGACGACCCTCCGACGAGGGGTACAAAAGGTCGGGTAGGAAGGACGAGGGCAGAACCAGCCTCGATTGATAGACATGAAGTCTTTTGCTGCTCTCGCCCTTTTCGCTGCCGCTGGGTGCGCGTCTGCGCACACGATCTTCCAAGAGATTTGTGAGCAGAGTTGTCCTGGGCTGCATTGAACGAATTGCTAACATGTTTTTGTTTGAATAAACCAGTCGTTAATGGTGTCTCCCAGGGAAACCATAACTGCATGCGCCTCCCGTCTTATGATGGACCTATTACGGACGTGACTAGCTCGTCGATGAGCTGCAACGGCAGCCCCAACACCCTCGACACTGTCTCGTCGAATGTATGCTCCGTCCCCGCAGGCGCGCAGGTTACCCTTCGTTGGGCTCACACCCTGACTTCGACTGGCAGCGGTACGTGCGACCCGCCGAGTCTACATCATGGACAGGTTGATTGACGAGATGACTGGATACAGATGTTATCGACGCCAGCCACAAGGGCCCTCTCATGGTCTACATGGCCAAGGTTAGCAATGCTGCGACCTCTGCTCCTCCCAGTGCGTACCTTTCCCTCTGTCGTCACATGTAAAGCACCCAATGTTAACCCTCGACAGCTTCCGGCTGGTTCAAGATCTACGAAGCTGGTTTGAGCGGCGGTGTCTGGGCCGTCGACACCCTCATCAAGAACCAGGGCAAGCTCACCGTCACCATCCCCAGCTGCATTCCCGCTGGCGACTACCTCTTCCGCGGTGAACTCATCGCCCTGCACGCGGCGTCCTCGTACCCTGGTGCTCAGTTGGCAAGTCGCATCCCCGAGGCAATTTCATACGTGACTAACTTGACATCTGGGAATGTATAGTACATGGAGTGCGCCCAGATCCGGGTCACTGGTGGAGGCTCCAAGTCTCCGGCCACGGTGTCCATCCCAGGCGCATACAAGGGCTCCGACCCTGGCATGTAAGCGTTTCCCCATTCGGACAATATGGCCGGAGCTCACTGAACTGTTCTATAGCACCTACAACCTCTACAGCGGTCAGACCACCTATACCATCCCTGGACCTCGTCCCTTCACTTGCTAGGCGGAAGGACCTCGCTTATATCATGTATTTAGTTTTTGAAATACTAAGAACACAGTGTTGCATGTTGCAGTGTGTTTACAATTACCAACCTCGTGAAATCAACACAATTTATTGAGAAAATTCCTCACAGGGACTACAAAAGGGCATCGCATACACGGAAGCTAGCTTCACAAACTCGTTAACATTCTATACAATTATTGTTCGTGCAGATGGCTGGAGGCGTTCAGTGATCGCGGGATTTCCTGCCAAGCAGAGGTCAGTCTCGTTACGGACCGCAAGGAATTGACATACCGGTACTCTCCCTCGGCGGCAACGCTCAGCTCCTCGATTTCTCCCTGAACGGTGGAGAGGGCCTCGGCAGCGGTAGAGTAGAAAATCAACTGGGCCTTGATGAGTTCGTTCAAGTTCTTGAGGGGCTCAGGCTAAAAATAGATGTCAATATTTTAATATACTTCTAGCGATGCCCCTAATGAAACTCACGTTCTCGAGAACAGCCTTCATCATACTAATGGCGACTTCGGTCTTTTGCACTAAATCATCCTCAGCATTCTCGACCTCAAGGCGCGCTTGCTCTTGGCGCGTCGGGTTCGCGGTCTTCAAACTATTGGCGAATAAGTCCCGTAGATCCTCTTGGATTTCGTATCCACTTACCCCATTTTTGCCGAATCGAGCTCCAGGCGGCTAACGCGCACAGCCTGACGAGCCTTCATGGCTACGGCAATAGAGGTATTGAGCGTAGCCTGCCACGGCTGCAAAAAGTGCGAGCGGATATGGTCATCCTGGGCCAGACGAGCTTCACCGATCTATGCCAAACTGTGTTAGAATGTACGCAACCTCGTATAGCCAATTTGTTTACCTTGTCATACCCAGCACCGATCTCGCCAAGCGCCTTTACGAGACGAGCCTCTTCGTGGGCCCCCGGGCCGGCCGAGAGTGTGGCTGCGCTTGATGTCGCAGCGCGGCTGAGCGCGTGGGGCAGGGTCTTATGAACAGCCTGAGCCGGGGGAGACTGGGCGGGAGCTGGGAGCGAGGTTCCCTTCAAGTTGCTGGCCGCAAAGTTGGTTACTGTATGAGAGATATTGGAAGAGAACTCGGATAGGGATTCTTGAACCTGAGTCGGGTAGTCGTATGTCTCGTTCTCATAGGTCCGAGTAATCCTGAAGATCTACGTAAACACATCGAATATGCACCATGAACTGCATAACTTACTTTAGCATGCCAAGGTGCATATTACGGAGCGCGTCGACCCTAGCTTCCAAATCCTTGTACTCTACGGGCGTTTTGTTAGTCACGACACAGATTCATGCTCGTCGCCGCCTACCTTGAGGAAGCTCAGTGATGTCTTCAGGAGCAACCGCTCCAAAGCGCTCGCTGTCATCGAAGATTTAGTGTATCTCAGCCACCAAAAACTACAGTAAAACGCGTCACTCGGACTAACCGAGCCTGCTGGACCTGTGTTCCAAATCCCTTTGCAAACTTGCCAGCGCTCTGGCCGATGTTCAGACTAGCAAGGCCACTCGAGAGCTTGGACCAGTTATCCATGTTGTATCAAAGACGCAAAGCGTTGTGGTGGGCAAGATGAGGCAGTGATCAATATATTGCAATAGGGTTACATTATGGCCCCTGAGCAGACCCTGCTTGGATACCACAAGCGCCCAGCTGGGTTGCTCCGGCCCACCATGCTGTCTCTCTCGCCCTTGTTCAGCATTTTTCCAGACTGTTGGCTAGCGGTCAAGTACGGGGTGCCGCGGACCTTGAGGGCAATATTCGCTCGGCCTAGACTCCTTTTGCAGCCAGCTGCACTTTCTCGCCTGTTCTTCTCGTTCGTTTGGGAAAAGTTTGCACCTCTGGTCGACGATGGGGCGCGCGGTGTTAAAGAAACACTTATCCGCCCGCACGCGTATGGGGTGGTATTGGACATTGGAGCCGGCCGCGGGCATACCATCCCGTATCTCGACCGTTCGCGGGTCACCAAGTATGTGGCTGTAGAGCCAAATGTGCTCATGCACAGTGAAATCCGAGGCATGGCGCAGAAACACGGGTTCGACCCAGATGATGTGGTCGTTCTAGGATGTGGGGCGGAGGACTCGAACGCAATTTCAGCCTCGTTGGGCGGACGGGAGTCTGTGGATACGATCGTCTCCATCCTCACGTTGTGTACGGTGCCTGATCCTACCGCCGTGACCCGCTGGCTAGTCGGAACTGTGTTAAAACCAGGCGGCCAATTTCTATGGTACGAGCATATATTGAACCCCCTACCCGATGTTCGGTGAGGCACATCGTTCGCCAAATGAAACCAAGATTTCTGATCAGATGATGTACCATCGCATCAGGACATGGCAGCGCTGGCTGACGCCAATCTGGGCTGCGGCGTTCGATGGGTGTCGAATGGACCGGGACACCCCCGCGATTATGCTCTCCGCTGGCGCATGGTCAGCCACTGATATGTGGGACAAGCCTGGAGAAAATAAGGTTGGCAACATGTTCTGGCATCAGGTCGGTAGATTCATCAAGGCGGAGGTGCGGTAGCGCAAGGCTACGATGGCATAGCTCGCCTAATCGTGCGATAACCATGTGCTTCAACAAAATAAGTTACATTAGAGGGGATAAAACGTGCCTGTTGATAGCGTGCACACCATTGCCTAGAGGCAGTCTATGACCGATGAGCTCGAGCTAAATCCGCCACACCCCGTTGCAAGAGTGCCACGATGTCGACGCGTGCCCTCTCTTCATCCGACCAATCTACGCCTTTGAGATCTTCTATCGCCTTCTTACGAACTTCCCCGGATAGGCGAGCCGTATCGAGTTCGCCCCCTAACTTCTCCACAGCCTGGCGAACAGGCGGAGGTGGCGCTATGGTACCCAAGGTCGGCCGGCTTCGACGCCATTTTTGCACTAGCTCGTTCGCCTCCTGCGTGAGGGTAGTAGGATCTCCGAACGTGATAGTTATGTGGTGTCCTGGGCGAGGTATGAATTTGAATCGGCGGGGTTCAGGCATTACTTTGTGAAAACCTAGATTTGGTGAGGCGTGCATATACACTACCATGTTGAATGGACTTACCCGAGATATGCATGGGTATGATCGTGGGTGTCTTGGTGGTGGACATGATCATACGGCCGCTAAGCGTTCCAGATCGTATCCAGGTGAATCAATCGAACGGGACACAAGTGGGTGGATACTACTCACACGCCCCACTTGAACCTCAAGAACTGACCTCCTGGTTGGCAAGAGTCCTGATTCACCTTGCCTTCAGGGAATACATGAATCTGAAAACTCAATAACTGAGTTACAGACATTAAAGCTAATTTGCTCGCCTACCCATCCCCCAGCGTTGAGCTTCTCTACCGCGAGGTCCACCGCGGGCTGGTGGACACCACCACCTCGTATGGTCTCGATCACCTGCCCGTTTCTGAAAAACCAATTGTAAACTCTGTCTTGCCGGATACAATACGGTGAGTTATTGGAAGAAACGAAATGATGGGGTGTAACCTCACGGATTGGTGAACATGATGTCTTGTGCTCCTAGTGTCCATCTCATATTTCGTGGATTGAGGAGACATTTCCAAGCGGGTAACGCTCCCCAGGCCAGTGGATCATCAACCCTGTCCCACACCATAAGTTACAAACATATAAAAATGCTCGGGGGCAGGGCGGCGTACACCGAGATATGATTCGAGACTGCGGTGGCATATGATAAAGCAGTAAATGAAATGAACTATAGAGCAAACTCACCTGTGATTATACCCCCATCCGCGCGGTTTGTTTCTTCCAAAGCGGTGAGAAGGTGATGCAAGCCATTTACTGTCACGCCGGCACAGATGGTGTTTAGAAGTGCTTTGCTACCAAGACCGATTGTCCCAATAGTAAAAAAGGGTCCGATACTCATACGCGTCTAAGACCAAAAAACAGGGGATGTGGCGGATAGGAGTGGAGCTGTGTCGGTCACGTGGTTGTGTCCAAACTGGGCTGCAAAAAAAGAGAGTAAATTATTACATTGTGCATTCATCAGACTCGCCGGGCATCATAAAGTGCCAAGCCGATTAAGTCATTTGCTTCGCCATTATGTCCCAGGAACACGCATAAAGCGATAAGATACAAGACAGAGCCAAATGGACGGCCTTCATACGCGCGGTATTCATCCCTAAGTGACCGCGACCATGTTCCATCGGCAAAATCCACAAGAGCTCCAGAGCGCTTGGTAGCCGGGTGTTTGCTCGTGTGCGCTCTTGATTATAAACGAGCGCTCAGGAGACAAAGGAGCACGGTGCTCACCGCGCTCGTGAGCGCTCGTTTATGATCAGGAGCACGCTAGCGTTCCGGAACCCCAGACGATTTGGTTGAGTCGGCGCATGAAGGCCTTTATAAGATGCACCCCGCGTTGAGCGCCCAGCAAGCCACGTTTGTCCTTGAGGGCGAGTGCTGCTATTGAGGTGCACGAGTAAGGTGTTATTGCGCTTACAAAAATAGCTTGACTTACAGCCCGTAGCTCAGGGGCTAAAGCATATATAAGACTAAATCGGTTAATTCGCTACGAATATTGCATAGAGGCCGACGCTTGCTCGGCCAGAGTAATATATAGCACCATGCTTACCTCATGTGACAGGCCGTCACAACCATAACGCGGGGCAAAAGTCGATCATCCTCAGCAACCCCTACACCCTACGCCACACCAGTTCCAGCGCACCTTTGGGATACTTACTAGGAGCGGGAGAGAACGTCTGATAAGGAAGGGCGTGGAATAAACATTTTTTTGGTGGGTTATCAACTTGCGGAAGCGCTAATTCGCTCCCAACCAGAGGGTGGTTTTGCTGATGGGATTTCTGCCCCTACCCTCTTTCGAGAACTCATAAATCGGGTGCGCGCTGCTGGTGGGGATGCTGCAACCCACAGATAGTACAAGGCAGTAGTGGGAGTAGGTACTGGAGCGTAAGTCGCCATGACAGCTGGCTGCGCGACCCAACTGTGTCCTGCACTCAAATAATGTCTTGCAGGTTCCGGGCACGCATGCTAGGATTACTACGGACAGGCGGGAACCGAGCGATATTAGTTTGTGCCAAACTCGTTGAATGTTCCCAGGCGACACTTAAGGTGAGCAGCGCTACTGGATCTGGAGCATTCAAGACGAGCAACTCAAAGCAGAGCTGAGAATCGTACCTGATGCGACGAGAGACAAGAATGTCTGTACGAGTGATTGCCAGGTCAGAGCGCAACGTGAATGCCTCTACCCCTCGAATCTTTTGCCCAAGGTTCGGGCAACCGAATGTCAAACTGTCCCGTCTAGCAAGCCCCTCACGAGACGATATTACGTCCCGAGTTATTCGAGAGTGTCGAGACCAAAAACATCTGGCATTGGCGAGTCGCTCATGGGAGGCGATGCAAGAGGCCGCAATCCTACCCCCCACGCACTCGCGGAAATCAGCCCGTTATGTCCAGACCGTCATATCGCGTCAGCCGTGTGGCTAGGCCCTGGACACGCACGCACGATCTACATACCTCGGTCCAGCCCCCTACACTGGACTATACTAATCAACGTACTAATCTGACGAGGAACGTAGCAATAGATAATGGGGCGCGGGTTGCGGATATGGTAATATTGTGGCTCGGTGGTGCGGCGAGGGTGTACCCTCGATCCAGCGCAGACCAGGGGCTGCAGGACCTGCGTACAAACCAGTGGTAACGAATAAGCGAAGCGGTGGCGTACTCGCAAACTTATACGCAGCAGGTAGAAGCAGGGATACAGATGAGACGGCCGGGTTGATTGCAGCTCAAAGGCGGACGTTGAGCACATTGCTTATAGGTAAGTTACAACTTCATATTCGCATTTTGGATAGCTCTCCCACCTGATTCGCGTGGTGCCAAGTAGGAAAGTACAGCAGCTGCCAGAACAACTCTCACTACCGGCGTGAAACGTTTCCCAACATCATCACCAGTACCCACAGGATGCGAGGATCATAGCTTTCATATATCGGGTTACCTATCCGGCGATTCGGAGCGAGGTGTATGCGTTGTTCATGGACTGGTTGAAAGTAGATTGCGCCCCAGGTGGTGGAGCGGGCAAAGAACAGGTGGACTGACGAGGTCTACGTAGATGCGGCATTACAAGGGGCCAGACTGAAGCCGTTCAAGGGTTTTGCGGTGACGAAGAAGGTCGATGACATGCACGAGGATGCTATACAATGGCTGAAGCCAGCTTCGCAACCGTGGTTACCGGGGTTCGACAACGCCGATGATCCCGATCTGAATCTGCCTTCACCCTAGGAAGATCTCACAGGAGACTCGACTCCGTAGCCTGGGGCTGCTTGGTCAGGGACCTGACTCGGACTGTAATCTTGGTAGCGAAGGGGCGGTTGAGCTATTGCGGAAAGAGGCACTAATGGATGATCAAGAGGTACTAATACCGATTAAGGAAATGGAACCCGCAACCAAGTTTGGGAGGTGGGTGTCGGTAGAGTACTAATTCGGTGTGGCATGGCTGGCCGAGCACAGAATTGCCGAACCTTGAATATCTCGCACTCATTATCGCACATGCTAGCGCATATATCTGGTGTTCAAGCAGCCGCAACGCCAAATACAGGAAGCAGAGCCTGGAGTATATTCAGATTCGTTCGAAAAGTACCGCAAACTGCTAGGTGTTCTAATGATCCCGCCAAGCTATGCTGAAGCTGTGATGAAGTTGCGACTCAGAATGCCTATTCGGACTCGTCATTCTTCAACGCACATGGGCTTTGGGATTCGACCGCGCTGTTGACGCTTATCGACGCGCTAGTGTTGTATTCTCTGGTTCACTACGGCCGAGTGAACGAGGCATATACGCCACGTATGCCTGCGCAGGACTCGGCTCACACCATGATATCTCACTCGGAGCTCGTGACGCTGAACTATGCATCACGCCTACTGGCACTCTGAACCGGATTTTCGGAAGATATTGCGGCGCATACATTTCGAAGGGGACTATCTCTACGTATAAGCAGGCTGCTGAATAATCCAAGTGTAGTGGTTGTGAACAACGTCTCTTACATTGTGGGGGTGCACTGGGAAAATGGCCAGTCGACAATACAGGGGCGCCGCAGGTGCTCGATAAAGCAAACGCTTGGCGAGCATCACTGACCATGATGTTGAACGAGCATGCGATGACTTACTTGGACTAGGCTCGATGGGGGAAGGTGGGGGTGTTGCAGGTGCAGGTGTTAGACGCAACGAAATAAACACTTGGCGAACGTCTGGATGACTTGAGGCGCTCGAGAGAGAAATAAGAGAGCAGGGAGAGAAATCCTGAAGGTCATTTCGTTGGTTCAACTGACCTTGGGGCCGTTGCGGGCACCGGTCTCGGGCTAGGTGTGGCACGGCCTGACGGTAAGCTCAGTCACCGGCATCATCCATAGACGCCTTATCAGCACTGATTTGCAATTATATGCAGCATCAGCAGCATATCAGCACTGATAAGACGTCTATGGATGATGCCGGCGTCGTGATGGGCAAGGTCGGGGAACGCGAGTGCCGCCAGAGGCGACGCAAGTGTGGCTGGATCCCGACCGCGAGCACGACTCGCGGGCGGGCGGGTTCGACCGAGCAAACTGATGAGGCGTGATGGAAGGGGGATGGCGAGTGGGAAGAAAAAGCGACGCGCGACGCCGGGCGCCGCCACGTTGTGGACGTGGCGAAGCGCAAAGACTCGTGTCGTCGCGCCAGCTACGTGACCTGTGCCTGCGCTGGCTCTTCCCGAGCCCAGCACTGGCCGTGAACTCTCTGCAGGCTGCAGTCCATGGCTGCACAATTGAGCCGTTTCTTCGGCTATTACCCGTTTGATTGTACTGTATTTTGTCCCCGC
>WSLM01000071.1:10970-27359 GCA_019677335.1 Ceratobasidium sp. UAMH 11750 | reverse complement strand
TTTGCATAGATAATATTGGCCAAGGGTGGTATTTCACGATTTTGTCCATGCTGATTTGCTTGATGTCGCTTAACGTAAGTAAATTTCATTCATTTCTAGTGGGTTCAGCTAGTTGACTGGGACTAGTTGCTTGCTGTGAGGCGGTGGGGTAATCACTGGCGCCAGCAAAGAGCAGAATATACCGCGGCTACGAGTTGAAACGTCTTGTCCCACGCACAGTCACCCGGAAGAACTTTTTAACTGTCTTTTCGGTGATTCGTTTGTATTTCAGCCACCACTAAGTATGTGTATACCACTGTAATCATTGTATATAAGGATTCAACAATAGAGGCATTCAATACGATAAAGTTTATCTCATGTCTTTATCTACGCCAAACTATTTAAACTGCTCGTGAACCGGTTGAATCTTGACGCGAGCAAGATTAGGCTGACGATGAGGGTGGGTGTTTGACACTAACGCTTAAGCTTCAGCCACAAATATATATGGTAGGACAGCAGTAAAGGTCATTGCGTTGGCCGCCGCATCATACTTGACCCGCAGCGCGACTTTAACGCATACTGCTCCCGAATATGTTGTGCATTGTTTGCGCGCTTAGATGATCACGTGGTCGCGTTTGTTTCTCGCGCTAGTTGCATCGAACGACAATCTCCAGGATGAGCCACGACCCTACTAGCCTATTCTTCCCAGATTCTGATGGTTCGGTCGACTTGTATTCGGTGCTCAAGGTCAGCTCGACGGCTACCAGCGACGAGATCAAGAGCGCGTATCGCAAGCTAGCTCTAAAGTACCACCCAGATAAGCATGCGGCTGCAAGCGAAGAGGCCAAAGCTTTGGCCTCTGCAACGTTCCAACAAATTGGATTCGCGTACGCTGTTCTGAGCGATACCTCGCGAAGGAAACGATATGACGCCACTGGGTCGGCTGACCCAGGCATCGACGATCTCGCAGACGGGGAGGACGCCTGGGAAAGGTACTTTCAGGAGATGTTTGATACGGTTACCCGGGAACGATTGGACGAGATGCGACGGGCGTATCAGGGTAAGTCTTTTTCGCTCCCGTCTCGTCGCCATGTCCACTTTAGACGATCCACGTATGCATGTGGAGCCTCGTCATCGGGACTAAGATATTGGGTTTGCGGCAGGGTCGGACGAAGAGCGCGCAGATCTGCGGGCCGCATACCTTGCTGGAAACGGCTCTGTTGAGCATATTATGGATGCGATTCCACACTCTACGTACCAAGACGAGTCTCGATTGATAGCATTGGTCAACGACATGATCGCCGCGGGGGAATTGCAACGCCTGGCTTCGTGGGCGGCTGCGGTCAAGGACACGAAGGCTCAGAATGCTCGCCGGAAAAGGGGTGAGAAAGAGGCCAAGGAGGCGGAGGAGGCGGCCCGGGAGCTGGGTGTCTGGGACGAATTTTACGGGAGTGGCAAAGTCGGGAAGCGCAAGGGCAAGGGCAAAGGACCGGCCCACTCGACCTCGAACGGCGATCCCGAAGGCGAAGATCACTCTGCTCTCAAAGCACTCATCCAGTCCAAGGCCAAGAAGATGGACGGCTTTCTGGACAGTCTAGCAGAGAAGTATGCATCGGCGTCCAAACCTGCATCGAAAAAGGGCGCCGCCGGACGAGGCCGCAAGCGTTCGGCGCCCGCAGAGGAGCCCGGAGAGGAAGAGGAAGTGGAGCGACCAGCGAAGCGTCGTGTAAAGACCAAAGAAGGCGTAGATGACGGCGCGGGCAAGCCGACTCGGGGCCGATCAGCCAAGGGTAAGACTGCCAAAGCCTAGTTCATCGCTGGGCTGGTTCGCCTACTATCCCAATTTCTGCATTTTGTCTGTTACATTGTCATATGGTCTCGTCATGTGTGTAATATTGACTATTGTGTTTTGCCGTCGCGAATGTATTATGTAATTTGTTTGTTGTCCCGCCTGTTTCAACACGCCCACATCTACTGAATTTGCTCTGGTAATGACAGCCTTGCAACAATGGTATTTTTCGCCCATCGACATGCTCAAGACACCGTCTGCCGTGCATGGGTATTCTATGGAAGAGGAACTATCAGCTAGGCAAAAAGGGGTAGAGTTGTTGTTGCGGGTGGCAGGCCAACTTCGTTTGTAAGTCATGCCGGCCTGTATCTTGTTATCGTACCCTTAAACCAAGTCACCTGCAGGCCTGTAAATGCATTTGTCGCCGCTGCATCATATTTTCATAGGTTCTACATGCGTAACTCTATCAGAGACTACAACTATCGGGTAAGCCCCACGGCGGCGGGTCGGTGGAACAATACTGATAGAGTCTTAGGACATTGCAGCCACCTGCATTTTTCTCGCGACCAAGGTTGAAGAGTGTGGGAGAAAACTAAAGGATGTCGCTACGACCGTTATATTCAAGACAAACGGAAGTCTGAAGCCGGATACCGATCTACAGGCTCTTGAGAACTCCAAGGTATAGCCTCTTGCAGCCACTAGGTTAAACGTTGCTCGAACTTTGCTTTCTAAATCAGGAACACAAGAAATGGACCGAGAACATCCTAGTCTACGAGGAGACCCTGCTCGACTCGCTGTGTTTTGACCTTGTGGTCGAGTCCCCGCACGCTTTTCTTGCAACCACATTCGAGGCGTCAGAATTGGGCTCGGGAAATCACGGACTTTTCGGTGTAATGGGCATTGCTAGACCTCCGGATGACAAGCATCCACTGGATTCGGTCGTTTTGAACGCATGGGGAATCGCCCACGATACGTACGTCGACATTGGTTCACTGTCGTGTGTATATTCTTATGTTGTACCAGCCTTCGAATTCCTATTTGCTTGTTCTTCAATGCGAAGATCATCGCGGCGGCGTGCTTCTTAATTTCCCTCGTATCCTGTCCAGACTTGTCGTCATCGCTTGAATGGACCGACTTTCCTTCGCCATTTGATCGATACCTGAGTACAGATCCGTCCACGCTGGACTGGCTTGACCGGTTCTCACTCGGTACAGGGGACATACAGCAGATAGCCGGTGAGTACTGCGCAAATCAACATATTCCTCTCATTTGATGCAACTAAGGCTTCTGCTGTTGATAGATTGTATATTTATCATGCTGTATTTTTACAAAGCTTCGGAACCGAATGAGAGGGTGCAGAGTCCCGTTCCGTACCAGCAGGTAGGTTCCAAATTTGGCTGCTGTGCAAGGCGTTCGGTTAACTATTCTTCCCCGACCTCTAGCTCGCGCCACCTACGTTGGCTTCGGTGCAATGGCCGCCTATTGCCACGCCACATTCCTCTCAAGAAGTTCGCACGTAAACGGAGAATCACTTTCATTTCATTTCAAGAGTCCGTACCAGGTGTACATACGCATACATAGATAATTCGCAACATTAATAACCAAAGTCTTGGATATAAAGGACAGATTCAGATTCAACGGATATAACCGCCGTTGGAACAAGTGGGGCATGCGGTGCTCTTGGTCCTATACCAAAATCAGTACGCTTGCTCGAGTATATCAGCCATGGCTGTGACATACCAAGGGAAGAATGGTTCAGGCTGGCGCATCCTGTGTTCGACAAACGATTCGATAAGGCGGTGATGTTCGAGGTAGAAGAGTCAACTTACCATTGGGCGCATGTAGAGACGCATTCATGCGGCTCCTGTGTATGGTTGGCTGAGACCCTACAATTCGACAGCTCACAATCGATCTTCCATGTAATGTGAGAACGGGGTAAAGCTTGTGCCACGCATAGACGTACTCGTTGGTCATAGGCAAATTCTTGAAGGTTGTGACCGCAGGAGTAACGAGTAAAGAGCACACGCATGCGACACTACGAGCAGGAGGGGTGAGTTGAAACAGGCATTGCTGAGAGCGGGGCACAAGCAGACCATTGTAGGGATGTTTGTGACGTGTCCGACGATGAGAATGAGTGGGAAGGCGAGTGCTGAGCTCTTGTGCTCCCCAACGGTGGCTTTTATAGCCTATGGCTGGGCATGTGAGGTCCCGCCCTTGAAGCCTATACTCGGCCTGGTTGCGTAGCTAAGCCCCCTGAGCTCGATATAGTGACCAAAGACGAGTATATGGTAATTGTGTATCGGGGAACTTCTAGTGGATGAAGCCTCTGCACATAGCAAAGTTGGCCGGCTACCGGATGGCGAGCACAAGACCAAAATCCGAAGGGAATGACACCCCCGGGTAATTTCCCCAGCCACATGGAGACTTTGACTTGGCAAATCCGGAGGTGCACACACTAGTAGGTCGCCTGACTTGGGCGCGAAATGCGTGGATTCCTCTGGGGATAGTCTGGCCGCGAATTCAGTCGATGCTGATTTCCTGCGCACCTCTAGCATCTTGGGTTCGAATTTCTGGGCCTACGGTCTGAGTCAAAAAGCTAGTCTAGTTGCCATAAATGTCCTGGCCAGACTATTAATCTGGAAGCGCAATCGACGAGGGACGACGATGACAGAGCTGTGGTTACCATGCTCGTGAGACTGATCAAATGAGAGGTTGTCGCTCAGGGCGGGCGCGCATCCTCCCCCACCTCGAGAAGGCAACCTCGACCTACCGCCTATCGCTACGACGTCCCGGCCGGAATAAGGCCAATTGTGGTTACAAAGTGCGTTGGGAAGAGAGCATGCGAGGACGAGCTAATCCGGCTGGTTGCGGCGACTGAATGCGCCAGAGCGAGTTTACGTTAGTCTTGACTGCGCATAGGGGTATCATTTGGTGTTCCGGCTTCAGGCTTGACGATGCTTGTTGGTTGGGAGCCTGGGGGTGATGTGCTGCTCTGTGGGGCTTCAAGTATTGCATAATCGGTGTTTAGGCGCTTGTTTGCCGCTTGACTTTTGATTCCTGCTATGCCAAAAAATCTCCCCAACAAAAAATATGTCGATAGTAAGGCAAGTTGAGCGGGGAGATTTCAGCTTGATAGATCGTCTGAAAGGCGGGGTAGAGGGCAGAGCTGCTTCTAGTATCTCAGGCGATTGAATCTTCAGAGGCCAAGGCGGCAAGGCGCCCGATACCACCGGCAAGTGTGCCACCCATATGCTATCCGGTATCAAATAATAACGGCCTCCGCGCTGTAGCCCAAAACCAGACAAGAGGCCCCACAACGTAAAAAATCCCGTAAACTGGTATGCTATGTCGACCGTGCACGACCGGCCGATTTAACTATGATTTTCATAGGATGCCGCCAAACTTTCGATCGCGCAAAAGGAACGGGAGCGTCGTTTGGCACGAAAGAAAATTCGCCAGGCAGGTCGATCTGCCGGTGGTACCTCGCTGCAGTCAAATATGGATCTCCAGGGGCAGCAGGTAAAAATGACAGCGGCATCCATGGAACATCAGCCACAGCGGGGGAGGAAGCGCGTCGCGTTCACATAGATACTAGTGCGTAAAGTGGTATTAATGACGACGCGGGCGTTGGTCAAGTAATTGCCCCGTGGATGCGTTGTTTTACAACCCCGCGGATCAACCAAGCTGGCTGATGAATGACTCAGGCGGCGTCCACCGAATTTATCTTGTACACGTAATACTGCGTACATGCTATATCTTCCGGTCCACGCACGCCATCAATGAGGTGTTGCCTGGGGCGTCGTGTTTTTACAACCAACTTTCACGGCCATGAAACCTTTGTGTGCAGGCCATCCCGAATTAATGATTAAACCACGCAAACGGTATGTTGGGTTCACGAGGTGAATTCATATTCAATTGATCTCCGGTACACTCCTTCAGTCACTATCGCTAAAGTGCAGGCCGCCCTCGTCCTCGTCCTCCTCGTGTCGGTCGGTGCGGTCGTATTTGGTGACATCGACCGATGTAACCCCTTCCTCAATATAATTGGCATCGGAAGTTGCCAGATCACGATTCTTTTCGAAAAGCTGGCGACCTATTATGAACTAAGTCGACCGAATAGAGACGGGCGCATGGCAGTTTCCATACCGCTTGGTTTCGTTTTTGCCTTTTTCCATTCGTCTCTTTCCTTTGGGGCGAGCGTCTTGAGCTTCTCTTCTTCTTCTCGTTCCTGTTGCGCCTTCATTTCTGCCATAAACTTTATTTTCCTGGTGAAATGCTGTGCCTCGGTGCTATACGGTGTATGCATTCAAGTCCACGCACCAGACCGTGAAGGATTCAACAGTAACCGGAGTGCCCCTTGTTCGAGCGGCCTCTGCCTAGTGCAGCGCGGGAGCGTTAGGATGTAACTTTGATGCAATAGAGCGGGCGCACCTCCATTAGCTGACGCTCTTTTTCTAGCTCTATTTCTTTCTCCCTGGCAATGCGGTTTTGAATAGTCGTGACCAGTGCTTCGCGGAGGTGCGAGACGAGCGTAAAGACCATCGCCATGCCCATGTTCTCTTCACCCTGCGATAGATTGAGATATTTCGGTACTAGGGGTATAGGGGACAAGCGTACAACAGTCTTCATTCCGTCGATCAGTTCCTTGATCTCGCTCTCTTCGAGCTCCCCCTCTTCGGGTTCCAGCTCGAGCTCTGGAACCTCGTTGGGATACTCGGGGGTATATCGAACATTTAGTAGGACCTTTACTGGTTAGGATGTCAATATGTCTCTGGTGTGTCTGGAACAAGGGCGTACAGTCAGACTCGACCATTCCTTCCTCAGGCTGGACGACTATTTGTAGCTCATCATCGGAGATCTCTGGAGTGGCCGTTATTCAATACTCGCGCAGCTGGGAAGACGCAATACTCTTGAGCTCGTCGATAAATATGCTTTCTAGTACCTTGACGGGTATGGTGAGGACGACGGTCGGATTGCTATGACACAAGTAAATACCTCGTACTCTTCTTGAATCACTTCCTTGTAATCAGACATTGGGATCGGGTCAAGGTCGAGTCGGGAATCCTGATCGCGATCAAACGTCGGGCGCTAACCGTAGATTAGATTAGGTATCTCCGTTTTCTTGCCGCCTCAACATGTCGCTCTTTCTCCGAGCATCTCGACCGGTAACGCGCGTATTAGGGCCGATAGCCTCTGTCCGAGGACTCTCGGGACAAGGCTTTGACAAATACTTTTCACCATACCCGCCTCTTCCCAAATTCAACGAGTCCAAACAGACACCGGTTCCCAAAACCGAAACCCCGCGCAGTATCTATTCCGACCTTGCTGACTACACATCTCTGACCGCCGAGCTAACTCCCGAAGAACGCTGGGCCAGCGCACACGAACTCGTGTCGCGAGAGTTGCGAGACCCGGGAAATGTCTATACCGGCCGGTCGGTGATGGTTTCGGACAGAACAGGGTTCGATCTGGCTGCTGCGTACCGACGGTTGCATGTCATCCTGTCTCGCAATCGCGTACGTTCGGAGCTGTTCCTTCAAAGGCGGTACGAGAAGCCTTCGGACCGTGAGAGGAGGCTGAAGAGCGAGCGACACAGGCGGAGGTTTGCTGCATGGGTAGGTTTAGGCGTTTTGGAGCGAGGCGTTCGCTGACGGGGGATTAGATTCGCAAAAAGGTTCAGCTGGTCTCCGAGATTCGCAGGAGGGGCTAGGGTAGGTGGAGTCTGTCCAGCGAGCAAAGTTGACGCCTAACGCCACAGGCGGGCTCCCGATCTCACAGGCGCTGTAGGCAAGGCGCTGTAACGCGAAAAGGTTCTCGCGATGGGCCGCAGCCGATGTATCGTAGCTCGGGATTATTCCAAGCAATATTCACCCCTGTCTAAGCTGCTTTGCCTGTGGAGCGAAATCAAGTCCCCGAGATTTTAGGGTGCAGTACTGCCTCCACCGCGTGAGACCATGCACTGGTTTCAGCTGGGATATTTGATTCTTCGCATGTGCCACAGTCCGGCTCTCGCACGCTGGGCACGCGAGTAGTGTAATCCGGCCTCGCTGCTCGATTTATGGCACAATCAGGTCAGTGCGCGCACGTGCCTGGCCATGATCGAGCTCTCAACGCTCGATTCGCGTCTGGATTTTTCCTCGCGCACCGTCGAGCCAGTCCAACACACGGCGCGCACGCACCCGTTGGCGAAATGAATGCCAGATTGCCTTTGTAAATGAGCGACAAGCGGTGCACATCACCAGACGAACCCTACGCTGTCCGTCCGGATTCTCACTCCGCTCGCGCGCCCCCACCCAGGCGGGAGGTCGAATAGGGGGCCTCATGTCCGAGGCATGGCGGCATTTGCGACGTGAAACCGTTCCGCGCGTCATATTAGGCACCACTCGACCATTCCTGGCGCGGGAGACCGTTCAGACGACACGCACACATCAGCTGAGGAGTTTCGCAACTCAGCGTACCAATCCTTTACGTGCGCTTCCAACCACCGCCAGGCTGTCGTCCCACATATGCCTTTGCCTCGCAGCTTGCAACCTAGGTGTTGTGTGGGGAGCTTGCGTCGCGACTTGCCAGACCAGCTACAAAAACCCGCCGACGAAATGCAGAGAGACAACATCCCTCTCGGTTAATCGGTTTCTTCTCTCGTCGGTCTCGTAGCACTGTGAGTCTTTTGCCTGCCTCTAGGCCTTTTGTCTGACGCTCTCACTCGCAGACCTAATTTTTAATACCTTCTACTCTAATAATCTCGCTAAAATGTGCCACAACGTGCGTCGTTTTCCGCAAAAATGCCTGGGTCTATACTTACCATCTCTCCCAGGTTGTCGAAGGTCGTCTCTACGAGGCTTGCGGCCACCTCCAAGCTATGAACACCGAGCGTGCAGACTGCAGGAACCCAAACTGCATATTCAGCCGAGACCACCCGAGCGGGTAAGCTTTCTACCTTTCTACCTCGAGAGCTCCAACTCATCGAGTCTCCAGTTGCAATAGCCGATCGTGCATCAAGTTTATGAACACGCCACAAAATAAGCCCATCCGCCAGAGCCCACGAGAGTGCCCCGATTGCGCCCAGCGCGGAAGGATGGGCGGCATCGCGGTTGGTCCCTCGTATCGCTAAATGAAAACCCGTCTTTTGCGGAAGCTGGTCTTTCTCTCCCGTCTATTTTTCACTTTGGGACTCGATGCTTAGACTTTTGACTGGTTGATTCTTGAACCTTTCGAGACTGTCCTGCTTAGCACGGCATCGTACTCGCTAATTGATGCCAAACAGATTAATTTATATCGTTTTCTATGGACACATGCCTATGGACCTACGTGCTGCAGCATTCAACCATGTACAATAGTTTATATGCGCGTTAATGATTAAAATGTACTTGCCGGCCCCGGCTCCGATCCTTTGCCACTGCCACTGAGCCACCGATGTGCCGTGATCGCCCGGGATCTGGAAAAGGAACACCATTACAAAAAAGTACATTCCTAGAGCGCAACTGTACACGACTGGACTACTATACAATGTCTACAAAATTAAACAAGTCTAAGCTCGGCACGCACAATCGCAACGTCCGCATCGTAATCCAGCCAGGCAAGAGCCCCGGGCCCATCGCCATTTCCAAACACACGCATGCAGCTATCGCACAGTCCGGGGTATTTGGCCCGACTCGCCTTGTGCTGGGCACAAAATGCCTCGCGCCATACAGCCGAGAATGAGGCGTTTGTATCCAGCGTGATGGCGTGTTCTCCATTTGTCGTCAATAAACAACCGTCCTCGCTGACCCCGACCGTCAGCGCCGCTCGGAACGCGTTCAACACCTGTCGGGCACACCCCCTAGACCGAGCCATTTCTCCGCCCACACACCGCCAACGGTTCTCCGGCCCAAACGCCACGCGCATCCTCCTCCGTGCGACCGACTCGCGCGCGGCCATCAACGCGACAGCCGTGTCTGGCCCAAGCTGCGCAGCCTCGGCCGGCAAAAGTGGAACTGGGCGCGTTGCGAGCTCCATGTAGGCCTCGGTCGTCCATTCAGGCACGTTGTACCGAGTCGCGAACTGCAACTTGTCGATCGGCGCGCAAGGGGACGGGGAGGAAAAGTAGGGGTGTAGCCTCGCGAGTGTGGCGACCCTGATCTCATCGAGGAGCCACATATCGGCGAGCCGGAAAATAGACAGCAGGGTGTCTTTTGATATGGGCGAGGAACAGGCGAGGCTGGTGGTCCAGATCAGTCTCGAGCGGGGGATCGAAAAAGTGGGTCGCTTACTTTTCGTCATATATGGCCCCAAGCAGGTTCTCGAATTCCTCTCGCTTAATACCAGATAGACAAATAGGCTGTTGCTCTGTTTGTCCTTCGACAATCATCGGGTTTTTGGCGCCTGGCTTTTGCCCGACTGACACGTCAAAGAGCGCGGCGAACCATTCCGATTTTAGAGTCAGAAACGCCTTGTGTAGTCGGAAAATCACCCCTTCCACCTAGGCATGGCACCGAGCATGGTCAGAATTACAACAGGCGCCGGAAAAAAAGATGACTTGCCTCGAAAAACGTGTCTCCGTCCATCCAAAAGAAAAATCGCTTGGAGCGACATCGAAAGTTGGGAGTGTTTATAACGTTCATGGTCGATCTGGGAAAGAGTGTGTAGGGATAGAAGAGGGACGGGTCGAGCGTGAGAGCCCCGGACCTGCTGACGGGCTTTTATATAAAGACGACGTACGAAACACGGCCATGACAGCGCAAGTCAGAAAAAACAAAGATGGCGTGACCTGTGTTCCGGCACTTGGCAGCGCATATACTCTACTCATGTGATGCTAAGCCGAGCCCACGACGTAAGGGCTGCCTTTTGTGCAAGGTCACCGGGCTCAGGTCTGTATACGAAGGCGTTTGCCATTGGGGAGCTTGCCGTAAGCGAGGCTCGAAAGGGAAGAGAGCGGGGTAAAAACGTTTTTGATGGCAAGACAGTAGAGTTACACACATGGCACGTGCTCATTCCGGGTACAAATGTACAAGACCAGACATCCAAGTTTTTGTACACATCCACAAAACAATTTTGCTATGAGAGAAACAAGTCCCGTGTGTTCCGAATACATATCAGTTTTCCTCATCGTCCCTGGGTCCTTGTCGCCGACGACTAAGGCCACTTTCGCGGTTGAGCTCCTCGGTCGCCTCGTCAAACGCTTCTGTCGGAGGGACGTTGGCGATCCTCTGCACATGAACCCCATCGCTGAGCGACATACGGCGCTGTCGTGGGCTTTCCCGAGGTTCAGGAGGAGGTGCATCAGCCATGACATACGAATAGGAAGTATTGGTGGGAGAATATGACGCGCTACTTGCTGTCGTCGTAGAAGCTGGGCCAGCAGGAAGGATGATGGGAGGAGGCATGCTCGATAGAGCAAGCGTGTTGCGAATTGGGGAGCCAGGCCCAGAGCGCCGACCGTGGTAAACGGGAGCAAGGTGCGACAGATTCACGTCAGAACGACTGCGCGAATGAAGCCCGGTTGTAGACGACGCTGGCGAACGACTGTTCCCCTCTTCTCCTTTGCGGAGCGACTGGAGGTTGGCATACGACGTGCTGCGTGAACGACCGGTAGAACGAGTTCCGTCGCCTACGCCAAGATGAGGGAGGTATCCTAGCACATGCTCGTAGTCTCCTGAATCTTCGTTGTCAGAACCATCGGGGGTAGGCAGAGCGCTGGGACCGTGACTCGGTGCACCTGCCCACACGCTCGTCCCACGCCGGGCGCTACGCCTCCAGCCAAATAGGCGTTCGTCGAGCCATTTCATTGGATGTACGAGAAGGTTTCCTTGTGGGTCGACACCGCCAGCATTAGACTTGCGCCTCCAAATTCCTGGAGTGCCAGTTGATGGGGGTGCAGAAGCAGATGGAACAAGGATTCGCCACTATGCCAAAAGTTGAGTGTTATGACTGCAATGTATCAAGTAGAATAGAACACACCTCATCAAAGTCGTCCCAGAGTTGTGGACCAAACTCGTTGATGCATTCCGCAAGCTCGTTTGCGATGGCAGCGCGCTCCCTCTTGACTCTTTCAAGCTGCTTCGTTTGACCGGGGATCAATTGCACTATCAACGGTCGCAGTGATCTAGGCGAGATCAGCAAACAAGTTTTGAGCGTTGGGAGCGACACCTACTTCAGAACGTCCATACCAGCCTCGCCAAATTTAAGAGCAGAATAACCAATAAACGGGAGAGCAGTCATAACGACGAGAGGGGTCCACAACTGATACGACAGAGGTGCACCGGCTCGTGAAACGACAAGCGTGGCCAAAAATGCGTAAAAGCCATATAGAAATGGGGTCACCCCCAACGAGATGATCACTTTCCACGAGGCTATAACATCTCGACCAGCAACCTTGACGGTTGAATTCTCAAGCGCCTCTGCAGGAGCATTAGAAAATAGCAAGCGTTATAGAAACTACTCGCTCACCTTTAGCCTTTTTCCTGGACAGCACCGAAGCAAGGATAAATATGGGCCCGTTCAAGATTACGCCTGGCAGGGAAAACGCGGTCCAAACGGTGAGCAAGCCCACGCGATAGGTCAGCAGGCCAAGAGTCTTCCACGTTGCGCGCCGTGCAGTGGGGACTTGGTGGTCTCGAATACCAAGATCGCGCAGCAGCCGGTTGTAATCCAAGACACTCTTGCGGAGAGCCTGAATACGCGGTTCGTCCTTGAAATGTATGTAGCCCTCGATGAACCGCTTGTTAAGTTCGACCACTTGGCCCAGATTGAGATGCTGGCCAGGGGTCTTGTACAGACGCCGCCCTGCCTGAACAACCATTAGAGTTTCAAAGTCAGGTGCTCTAACCGTGACCGTTTTCAAGCCATCGTAGATGATGTCAAGTAACTTTCCAGAAGCATCTCGTTTACTGGAGCCTCCAGATCGGAACAGTTCAACAAGGTCTTGCGGAACGTCGATGGGGGATCCGAACTCGACCACAGCGCGGGACCGGAAGCGGTGGGCATGGAAATACGAGAGTCCCACGGGTATAATGCGGACGCGAAGGTCTGGATTGAACGACATCGCTCCAAGGGCCATGATGGAAACGCCTGCCTTTAGAGGCAGCAGGTCTGTGCGATCGTGGCTGCCGCCTTCAGGGAAAATCCCAATGCACCCGCCATCTTGGAGACACTTGAAGACATGCCCGTACATCTCCTGTTGGTCCACGTGGGGAAGGATCTTGAATGTGAGCCCCGCCTTTTCCTCAAGTTCCACTTGCTCGCGGATTCGTGCAGTACTTTTGCCCTGCTCGCCGCCAAACTCTCGCTTGATTCGGGCCTCGGTGTCACTCAACACTTCAAGGACCTCGGCAACAACATTGCCGACAGATTTTGGAAGTAGAAATTGTTTGCGGGGGGCGAGTTCTTTTGTGAAACACGTGCCGGTCCCGATCACCAGGCATGGGTCGTCCGGAGAGAGGGAGACCAGGCCGGTGCCAACAACCGCCCCGTCCGCTGCACGAGCGACTGGGACTAGGAAAACATGAGTGGGAACTTGGGTAAGAATGTGCGTTTATGACGTACTGCTATTCATAAGTGATGCTAAGAATCCTACAATCCGTTGTTTCATGCTTTTTGCGGCGATGAGGAACGACACCCTCCTATGCGTTTCCCGCCATATTTCGGAGGCCAACAAGATCGGATCGAGGAACTGGTTGCTGTGAGGTGCAGCGACGAAGATAACGGGGCCGTCTCTTGGTATGTTCCATGCTCCGCGCGGCCTGATCTCTCTGAAGAAAATGTTTGCGATAATGCGCAAGAAGAAGAGGGCACAGTCATAGACCACAGACGTAGAAGTGAGCATGTTGGGCGAGGAACCCTCCGGAGAGGTGCGTGAGACGTGGTCGGCAGTCGGTGGGTGTGGTCTGTTGGGGCTCGAATCAGCTGGCGGCGCTTAAGCTTTCTTCCATGATGTAACCGGGTGTGTAATCCATTATTTACATAGATGATTAATCTAGCACAAACGGGACATGTGGGTCGTACAGACATACACCGAGGGAACCAAAAGGAGTAGCATAATGGATCTCTACGAAGGCGGGGGCGTAGCGGACCTCCTTTCATGCGGAGAATTCAATCCATACCCCCCAAGCGTTGTGACGGATGAAGAGGGCCTGTGCATACCGCTCGAGGGTTTGCTGTGGTAGTTGAAGATGTTGTGCAGCCTCGACAGCGCCTCGTCGCTTTGCGGGAAATCGGTCCCAGAACTGATTCTCCTCGAGCCAGTTGCTGATCGAGGGGAAGGCGGTACTGAATCGCGATCCTTCCTAACAGACTCTAGGCCTAATACCCAGATCAGTCAAGGGAACGTGTTCATCAAGCTGGGTTGCTCACGATTCAACGTTTCGGCCACGGCCGAGTTGCGCTCCTCGTCTTCGGCCGCTCTGCTGGCTAGCGCTCGAGTGATGTACTTCCTAAAGGTAGGTCCAGTCTGGTCCAGGAGGCTGTCGACACGCGATTTTTTGTGGGGGTGCGCTTTGAGGAAGTGGTGCAGCTCCGTGATGCCCTCCTTGTGCATTGCGCCAGTTGATTCACTCGAAATGTGCCTAATAATTTCATCTAGCCTCGCGTCGGGGTCGGGCTCCTCAATTGGTGGACCTTGGAAGGTTGCCCCGCCTCCGTTCAAGGATGGGCTACGGCTGCTGCTGCCCACCACTGGAGGATGGTAATTAGGCTGAGCGGTGGTAGGCATCTGCGAAGACAAGGTTGATGTGGATGGGAATGACGACAGAGCGTGCGAGGAGTTGAGGGCTCGCTCTGGAGACGTTGACCGCATCGATCCGTTTGTTCCTGACCTCGGGCGGCCAGACTCGGATGCTAGCTGCTTCTCAGCAGAGTTGAGGATGCTGGATGGAATAATAGTTTGATAAACAATTCAACTACAAAGCGTAGTCTGAGACGTACCGGAAAACATAGGGGTAGATAATAGTGGCAGAAGGATCGTCAAAGGCAGCCGACAATAGCTCGTACACTTCGTCAGCATAGTGCGCTAGCGTCGCGGGATTAGCTAAATGTTATATTTGACTAAGTTATTACATACCGACAATATGCTGGATGATAACTTTGATTGTGCGCAGAGGCATGTCGCCGCAGGGGACCTTGTTCGCTGAGCGTTGACGCCAATCGTTGGGTGGAATCGTCTGGAGGAACGTCTCGAGGGTGGGCAGGAGTTCGATGGGATCGATCAAACCCTTCTGCAGGTCATTGGGGATATTCCTCGCGAGTTTCCAAACACATTTCAGCACAAGCTCGGCCACTTTGGCTTCCCTGGCGTCCCCAGTCGTCCCGTTGGCCGGGAACGGCTTAGTGAGCTGCAAGAGCAAATTGAAAAGAGCCCTAAAAATGGGTAAACATCAGGCTAACGTGAAGGCAAACTACGACATACCGTAGTACAGATATCTTGCGGCCCGTGTTGAAAAGCCTCAAGATGACCATGTTCAAGAAGCGAGACAAGTCCTTGACTTTTTGATCGCGAGTATCGTCAGTTTGCAACAACCGTGTGGTAAGCTCCTCTAGTAGTGACTGAAGACTGTCAACAGATAGCGATTCCAACAGCACAGCGTGGTCGCAGATAGCATTGCAGGTCTGGATTAAATGCTTCATCAGGCGGTAGGTGGGGGCGTTGTTGATGTCGCCGGAGCGCTCGAACGTTTGGCCCATTTGGATGACGATGGTCTCTACAAGCCCCTCGGTATGATCCGCTAGGTCTCGGAAGCTCTGGGAGTACGACGCCTGATCGGATGGGACCTCGAGCACATTCTGAATTACTTTGAGAGCCTCAACGCTTCGTCCTGGGTCATTGGAAAGGATGTTCGAAATTACTTTGGCAATGTCGTCCGGAGCAGGAGCTTCGACCAGTTTGGCATTCTCGTGATCTGGGCGATGGCCATTGGTGACTGACTCAGCGCGTGCGGGGGGACCGGAATCGGTTTGGCGCAATGAATCTCCCCGGGTTCGCGGCATGGAAAGCTTGGAGGGAGGCATGAGGCCCTTCGACCTAACTGGGGATGAAGGTCCAGCCCCTGCAGTCTGGGGTGACTTGGACCCTGCAGGAGATGTTGGGCGACCGGCGTTCGAGAAGGTAGCGGGGGAATGAGGACGTGTCGAAGGCGTGGGCGACAACGGGCTCGCGGCCGCGGAGCTCGAGGAGCGTGGAGCAACGGCGGGGGAAGCAGGTCGAGGAATACCGCCATACCGGAGCCCCGGACCAGGAGACCCAGCACGGGGAATGCCGCCAGCTCCAGCGGCTAATCGAGCCACAGCGGGAACAGGTGCTACCTCTGGCTTTGCCGGAGTTGACGGTTGCGCCAGAGTGGTGGTGCGACGAAGCCTTTCTTCCACCTGAGTCTTGTCCTTTCTAGATAGCTGGCCCAAGTATTTCCAGATCTTGTCCCCAACTAGCACGTATCCTTCACTGTACCAATAATGAATAAGTGAACCAAGGGTTTTGAGTAGACTACTTACGCAACCACGGTCAATGCTGATTTGCGCACATATGGGTCCTTGTCAGATATTAGCGAGGCGATAACAGGGAATGCCTTGACCGGGTCACAAGCACGCATCCCAGACTTCTTGAGGATACTAGCTAATTCATCCAGAGCGCCTTGACGCGTCTTGGCCACCTTGCT
>WSLM01000071.1:0-10810 GCA_019677335.1 Ceratobasidium sp. UAMH 11750 | reverse complement strand
CAGTCGAGGTACTCACTTTGTGAATATAAGTTGGAACAAACGTCAGCGCCTCCGCATCGGACATCATGTACTTCTCGGCGCTCATGAACGCCGTAGCTTGGTCGACAACATCGACACATCGTGTGATCAAATTTGGCTGAGGTTCGTGCACACGTAAAGCTGCGTACTTGAGGGCTAGATCCTGATTGGCGAGGAGCACGGCCTTCAAGCTGTCTATAGGAAGCCCTAGTCGTTCGTCCCCAGATATCGCGTCGGCGAAAGCATCTGCCATCATCCCGAGTCCTGTGACGAAGTCGTTCACGGCGTTGTGGTCATGGCTAAACAAGCAACCGAATAGTTCTTTAGACGCATGGGGCTCCATTTGTTGCTGCAAGGCGTCAACTAGGTCTTTGCGGGTAGGGCCAGATTCAATAATCCAACGTGTTCCATCCTTTGCAAGGCGCGAGTTCTTAGCATCCATATTCGTCGAAATAAACGGTACACCACCGGGAGCTGGCGACGTGGGGGGCTTGGCACCAGCAGGACGTTTTAGGGCGCCGGCTTTCATCGGCGCTCGGATGCTTGCAGAGGATCCCGGCCGTTCCTCCTCCGCTCGAGATTCAGAACGTGCCGCTGAAGCATTTAGTGGCATTAGACGACGGCCCGTCCCACCGGGTGCGCGCCCAGCAAGGCCGGGCTTGGGGGCTGAGGCCTGGGCGGGCGAAGCCGGAGGGGAATCGGCCACGGAAGGTGCCTTGGCGACCGAGGATGCAGCCTTAGAAGCTGGGGGTGCTGCTTTAGGGGCCGTAGCCTTGGCCGCTGGAGCACGAGCTGGAGCGGCCGCCGGTGCAGATCCACGAGCTGCTTGAATCAGGGGAACCACAGTAGATCGCGAGGCAGGTTTCAGCGAGTTGGTTTGGTTCATCACGAAGTCGAACCCAGTGCTGGAGATAACTACGGGTAGGACTGCCTGAGCACCTTTCCTAACATCGGGGTTTCGGTCCTCCAAGCACGAAACAATGGGCGCAGCCCAGGACGTGAGATCCAGACCAGGAGTGGGTTCGTGGGTCTTGAACCATTCAGCAAGCCAGCCCAGAAGCGCGCCGCGTTGAACGGGGTTAGTCGCTTCCATGGCAGTTCCAAGTTGACCAGCCATAGGCTCGAGACCTTCACAAGCAGTGGCCATCGCAGACAACGTAGCAACAGCAAGCGCGCGAACGTTCGCCTTCTGATCAGAAAGCACAGTGGCCACAGGCAGAGTCAGAAGTTTGACGTGCTTCTCAAATGGCTTGTTCATAGCACTGGCAATGCGAGAGATGATGTCCAAGGCAAGCGCTTGAACAACCTTGTTCGTATCGCCGACTCGTGCCTTTAGGATCTGGCCCAATTCGCCTAGAAAATAAATAAGTAAGAAACGCTACACACGGTTGAACGATTTAACAACAGACCCATGTTCGGTTTCAGACGCTGGTTAGCTTTGGTGTCCAAGATAGACTGCAACAGCTCGAGTGCCTCCTTCCTAACTTTCCACTGGTCACTCTTTGCATCTGCGAGAATCGATGTGGCCGCTAAAAGCTTGTCCAGATCCACTCGGGGGAAGAGTTCCTCCATAACGTCGTTGGCACCACCTTTAGCGCCTCTGGCAGGCGTGGCAGCGACGTCTACCGAAAATCGGGTGGGTTCAGGTGCAGCTTGGCCGTCGACTTTGCCAAATTCACTCTCAATAGTCGCTAGTAGCTGAGGATTAAGGTCTTCTAGGAAATCCTTGATCGCTACAGGCGAACGTTGCGTTAACAATTCGCTGTAGCACCATGGGTGAGGGACATACCTGGGCCAGCAAACAATCGAAGAGTGACCAGAGTGCTAGTAGCGCTCGACCGAACCGCCGCGTTCGAGTTTTGAAGAGCCGTCTTCAAGAAATCGATCAGAGTACGCATGGACAACCCAGCAATACCAAAGTCGGTGAGCGCCTGCTTTATCCAGCCCAAAGAATCGGCAAAGACTTTAGGAGCTTTCTGCTTGGCGAACGGTTCGTAGGCTAACACTATTATCAATACCGTGGTCGCAGCAAGCAAACGAAACACAAACCTTGACTGAGCACAAACGATAGGGAGGTCTTCTCTGCGAATAGTAGCATCAAGTCGCCCGCTGGTTTCTTCAGTTTCATATCCCCCAGTTTTTCGGCAAGATGCGGGGTAGCCAGAGCCACCGACCCACGACCAAACGAAGCGGACCGCTCCGCGAGAATACTAAATAGCGCATATACCTTGGCCGAAACCTGCCAACCCGTGAGGGGGCTGATGGGATAAACGTGACGAAACGACAACTTACCTGGAAGTTTTTTTCGGCCCATCCAGGTTTTTTACCGAGGAAACGAATCAACACCTCGCTCTCGAGACCATCGCCATTAAGTTGTTCGTCCAGCCAAGTCGCCATCTCTTCTAGCGCCGCCAACCTGACCTTCCAAGCAGAATCCCCAAGATCTGCTTGCATCTGTGCAGGAACAAGGTCCGCCGCGAGCGCATCTGCGTCTTCAGGAGTAAATTTGTACTTGAAGGTATCGGTGGCAACTGCAGGAGCAGCCTTGGCAGCTTTATTTGATACGGCTGCAACCGCAGGAGGAAGCTTCTTGGCGGGCGCAGCGGCCGGTGTCTTTGCGGTTGGAGTAGCTGGCTTCCCCGACTCGTCGGTTTTGTCTGCCGCAGCTGGGCCTTTCTTCCCCTGAAGACCAAAAGATCAGTATAGAGGCAACAGAACCGCATTTTACCATACCAGTAGCCTAGCAGGAAGCTTCTTGGCCTTGGGAGGTGCCATCTCGTCAACGAGTTCAATCGCTTTCTTCGACTGCGTATGTGTAAGCATGAGATCCTCCAGTATTCGAGCCCTGAGAGCTTACCGCCTCTTCCTTGGGTGGTAAATCATCGAACACCATGTCCGGCTTTGGCGGCGGCCCTGCTGGTTTCTTTTTCTATAATCCAAAGATTGAGCATTACTCCAAATAATCAAATCGCGAGTTAATGTACCTTGGGAGGAGCTGCCGCAGCGGGTGGTGGTTTTGGCGGTGGAGCAGCGCTTGCCTTGCATTTGACTTGAGCTTTTTCAAACTGTTCCTTGACCTTGGCCTTTCGGATGTCGTCCATGGCTTCCATGACCGGATTCAACGCACGCTCTCCAACTATCTTCATCGTCAACCCAAGTCCCTCGGCGGCGCCCGTCCGGACTTTTTCATCGCTATCTTCCAGCAACGTAGCAAGTTGCGCTGACATGGGGCCAACGTCGCCCTTGGCAGGTGGAATCCGGGTCACAGCAAGCGAACGGTTGAGAAACTTGAGAGTCCCTTCCTTGACCTGCGGATTTTTCGATTTCAGAGAGTTCATGATATCTTCAGTCACATCTGGCAAGGTCGTCTATTGTGAAAATGGATTAGATGCGAGGATCCAGAGCATCACTGGGTTGGGACTCACCGTCAAAAACACAGCATCCAAACCACCGCCAATAGCATCTGTCACGTTGACCTTGCGCTCCTTGAGTCGTTCAAACATGGGTGTGACGACAGATGATCGATGTCGACCAAATGGTTGTCCGACGCCCTTGGCAAGAAGTTCGATGCACTGGGCTGCCGCAATGACACACATGATGTTCGCGTCGGACATACGCTTGGCCAAGGCTTTGACCAGTTCTCCATGTTCGTTCGAGTCGGCGATCTTTGGAGATGCTTTCAACGCTTCCAAAAGCGCGTCCAACGCCTCCTTCCTTTCCTTCCACTTGGATGAGCTCATTGCAGCATGGAAGTCGGCCGGCACTTTAGGCATGATATCGACGGCCTCAACAAACTCCAGGGGATCAACCGCAGCCTCGGCTTCGGCTGAGCAAGATTTTTAGTGAACGTTGACATATCCAACGCGGAAACCACCTCACGTTCTGCACCTCCATCACCATCTGCACCACCCTGCTCCTCAGCAGCCGCACGCTCGCGGGCTTGAGTTTTAGTCCATCGCGTCTGCGCTCCCGTGCCCTGTCCCTTGGATTCCTTGTCCAATGCCTCGAATCCTTCGTTAAGCTCCTTGATTTGAACGGGTTTGAGCTCGGAGAGGAAGGGTTGTAGCGCAGGGCCAAGGTAGGTATAAAGCGCTTGGGTAAGACCTGTGCCCTCAGCTCGTACGTTCTTATCGGTGTGACCGAATATCTTAGGGAGGTTCTTAAGTATTGCCTTTGGGGGCACCACTTTGGGGCCGTATGCACTGGCCGACGAAATTAGACATGTGATAGACGTATAACCCCTAAAACATACCTAATCATCTCTCGTAAAGCATTAACGGTTCCTAAAACCGCCTTTGGCTGCTTGGCACTCAGGCCGGGTATAAGGTCATTCTGCCACAGGGTAACTTTTAACGAACCCTCGCCACGCCCAAGTCATGAAATCACGTACCACAATTGCCTCGCCACCGTTGTCGATCTCTACATAACGTAGGGTAAGCTCGATAGCCTTCGTCTTCGTCCCTGAGCGAGTTGAACCGTAACATTTGTCCACCAGGGCAGGGATCACCGCATCTCGTGTCCTCGCCGCACTTTCGCCCGCAAACTCCACCAGCGCTAGAAGTACATCCAAACCCTTCTCCTGTGCGACAGCGTTTGCATCGGTTGCAATTTTCTTCAGCAAGTCCGGACTAGATATATAGGGCCGAAAAGCAGGATCGTCTTCCGAGGCGGTGGCTTGAAATATCTTGATGAGAGCCTCGTATCCATGTACGCGGGCTTTCCAGTTCTAACCCATTTGTTAGCGTGCTGGGATAAGGATTATCGTAGGAGTCCGTCAGTTAGCGTACCTTGTGCACTAATCTCTCTCCAATCGGAATGCCTGAGAAATCCTCCTCTGGGGGCGGAGCACCATCCATACCAAGTCGCGTCGAGATCTAGGAAGAAGATCGAAGAACGGAGAGAACAGGCAAATTAAAGCAGACTTCAGTTGAGTTGACAGGAATGAGAAGTATAAAACCCCGAGATGTCGAACTATACAGAGAGAACGAATACGTGGGTTGGCTGGTAGCCGTGTTGGGAAAGTAGACTTGGATAAACACTTGATGCAAACCCCCCTGATCACGTGAGCTACGGCACGTCTCCGTTTCTGAACAGGCAGACTCGACGCGCTCGCTGGAAGTAGAAACGCGTTCAACCGTCTTTTGCCATCTGCTTGGACACTCGGATGTCGTCCGAACCTTAACCATCAATTTATTACAACTTTATTGTCTCTATCGTGAATTATTTAAAGAAGCATTGCCCTCCAATTTAGCAACCCCAATCAGTCCACCAACCAAATGTAAACTTCCCATAACAAGCACATCCATCTCCCGCCCATCTTCATATATCTTTCCAACCAAATCAACCGCGTCCTGGATTGTCAACAGCACATGCAACCTGTCTTCCTTGAATCCAGGCACGAGTGTCTTCCAAGCATCTGCAAATTCACGTTGAATCGTGAGGGATGCGACTGTTTCGCGTTCAGACTTTTTGAGACTGGATTCGAGGTCCTCCGACGTTTTGAGGTTCGTGCAAAATATGACGTGGTCAAAGAGAAGACCAGGGTGTTGGGTTTCGTAGTTGGCTAGGACTATGCGAGAGGCTGCTGTTTGGAGGAGCGTTTCGAGGAAGAGTTGGCCAGCGCGTCCACCGGAGCAGTTGAATATGAGGACACGTTTTGGGTTGGCACTCCTATGGTTGCAGTTGAGCTAGATGTCTGATATTGTGGAGTTATGCGTACCTTAACGCGAGTTCGGGTGTAAAGTACCATTCCGCACAGCATATAAGGCTGTCAATTGTATGTGCACCGTCGAGAAGCCATTGCAATTCAGGTCGCGACGGGTCTACGACCTGTTGGCAACGTCCAGCCCACCTAGCCTTGCTTAGCCCAGCCTTGTATACTGGTGGAATAGGATCTAGCGAGGACGGGAGTTGTTCAGGCGCTGAGCTTTGCAACTGGAGGAACCGGTGGACTAGGTGCAAGGCAAGCGATGCGTTCTGTCGCTGGTGATCCCCGGAAAGACCTAAAGTTTTTTTCAGCAAAGGAAATCCTGCATGTTGTCGATCCGTACCTAGTTTGATTGCGGCCATTTCAGAGGGTACGTCAACCACATGGAATTCAGAGGCCTGCGCTTTCGCTATGTCAAGAAGCCAAATCCGTATGCCTAAAGACTCACCTGGACTTTTTCGGCTTCATCCTTTATCACAGCTAACGCATCCACCGGCTGAGAGACAGTAAAAGCTGACGCACCCGTCTAACATTCTGTTAGTGCCAAAGTGTTGCATAATACATTTGACTCACCTTGTAAATTCCAGCCTTTTGCCACGCAATCTCAGGCAACGTTTTCCCCAGAATAGCAACATGGTCAAGCCCAAGTGCTGTAATACCAGTCACAACAGGTTTGGGGACAAGATTTGTCGTGTCGAATCGGCCGCCAATCCCAACTTCCAATATAGTAGCCTCCACACCCAGAGAAAGAAATGCATGATACGCGACGAGGGTAAGCATCTTGAAGTACATGGGCCGGGGGTGCTCCGGATCTTCTAAGCGGTCCCATACTTCGAAGAAAAACCGGGTAAAGTCTTCTTCGGATATAGGCCGACCGTCAATTTGGATACGTTCTCTGACCGAGACGAGATGCGGGGAAGTATACAACCCTAATACGGAAAGAAATTAGAGTTAAATTACATGGGCAAGCAGTGGCAAATTCATACCGATTTTCATGCTGGGATTGGCCTCTCGCAATAATGAATAACAAAATGCGCACGTTGACCCCTTTCCTTTTGTGCCAGTAACATGAATGACATTCAGCTTGTTCAGGTCATCTTGCTATGGTGGGCTATCCCCGTTAGTTTTTGCGCTGGGCAAGGACCTGGTGACTCACTTTATACCCGATTCGGTTTAAGTGAACGATTGATTCAACATATCCAGCTTCAACGTTCGGCGCAGCCCTCATGGCGGCTACTGCTTCGGCGTTGGATTGAAGCGAATGGTTGAGGGCGTACAATGCATCCTGGTTTGTGTTCAACGTACGTGTACGTTAATTGACGAAAAACGTACGTCGTATGTTCGTTGGTACATGTTGCGCCTTGTGGGGAGTTGAAGTACGCGTAAAGTGTTTCGTCGAGGGTGCCTGAATACAGAAATTTGACGCAAGCTAAATCGCATCCGCAGGCCTGACGCAAAGTCGCGAAGATGGCTAAGAAGTCTTCAAGTCACATGACCAAACGCGTTAATTCAGCTTAATTAGCCGTTGGCATCGCAGGCCACGTCAAACAGAATATATGCATGTCTCACGGCAGTTCACACCAGGGAAAGGTTCGCCGGGAGAAGATGTGAGCTGGCGGGACGGATTTATTTATATGTGTTTACGCAGGGTCATGTGTGACTTTTTGGAGTCCCGCCTTCCACCCTTAGCGACTGTGCCACGTAGCGGACACGTCGACGACTGCATATAAGATCGCCTGCCACCAGCTGGGCCCACCAACGTCCCCCACTGTCTCTTTTTCGACATGCGGTTTGGCCGCCGTGCTATTCTTACTGTCTCTGTCCTGGGCTCATTCGTTTCAGCCCAGGAAGCCAAGAAATATGAGTACCAGGTTGGTTGAGCTTGACGCTTGGGTGAACCTGGTATTGACTCGACTCTAGAGCGATGTCAGTCGCCTGCGAAATATTGTCATCAACTCGCTTTACAGTCACAAGTGAGTAGTCCAGGCTAACATCATTTACAGGAGCTAAAGTGGTCATAGGGAGGTGTTTCTGCGCGAGCTGATTTCGAACGCCAACGACGCGCTCGAGAAGCTGCGTCTTGTCAGCTTGACCGACAAGTCCTACCAGACTCCCGACACGCCTCTTAACATTACCATCAAGCTCGTTCGGGATGCAGAGGGAGCTGGGCGGGTCATCCTCGCTGGTATGTACCTCGTATAGTGCGGTCTCGACCAGGCTAACAACGCGATTAGACACTGGTATTGGTATGACTGCCGACGAACTCGCGAAAAACCTTGGTACACTCGCCAAATCTGGCACCAGCGAGTTCCTCAACAAGGCCGAAACGGACACCAGCGGAAACCTCATTGGCCAGTTTGGTCTCGGTTTCTACAGCAGCTTCTTGGTCGCGGACAAAGTCCAGGTCGCGTCTCTCCCGCCTGTCTCTAAGGCAAGCCCCAATCCCGTTCAGCATCTCTTTGAGAGCGACGCGGATGGCAGCAGCTTCGAGATCTCCGTCGACCCGCGCGGAAATTCTCTTGGCCACTCTGGAACGGAAATCACGATGTTCCTGAAGACCGAGGCACTCGAGTTCTTGGACGAGCAGCGCGTCAAGGAGTTGGTTGCGAAGCACTCTGCGTTTGCGACTTCGTTCCCGCTTTACCTTCAAACTTTCAAGACTGAGGAGGTTCCTGACGAGGAGGCGATCGCTGCAGCCAAGGCAGCTGAGCCTGAGGAGCCAGCGGCATCTACTTCTGCGGCAACCGCCGAGCCCGAGGCCACGAAATCCGCCGATGTGGATGAGGACGAGGCGGTAGTTGAGGATGTCACGGAGGGCGAGGAGAAGAAGGAAGAGGAGCCCGTCGTTCCTCCTACTCCGATGAAGAACGTGACTACCGAGGAGTGGGTGCGTCTCAACGACCAAAAGCCGCTTTGGATGAGGTATGTATTTAGTATATCGCCTATCAAGGTTGATACTAAAGGGTTCTGGTTTCAGGGACCCGAAGGATATCACCAAGGATGAACTCAACCAGTTCTTCATGACCACCTTCAAGGAGCCCAACGCCCCAATCGCTCACGGCAGCTACAAGGGTGACTCTGGCCCAGTCTCCTTCCGAACCATGTTCTTCGCACCTTCCGAATTGTGAGTGTCCGAAACAACGCTTCCCTGGCGCAATTGCACTCATGCACTTTGATCATACAGGAACGAGAGGTTCTGGCAGAGCGCCAAGCCCGAGCTGAACAATGTTCGTCTCATGGTCAAGCGTGTCTTCATCACTAGCGACCTTGGTGAGAACGCGATGCCCAAGTGGATTAGCTGGCTCCGTGCTATCGTTGATGGTACGTCTCGCCGTCTCCCGACACCCCACGCTTTAACTGATTGAGCACTTGGTTTTAGCGGACGCCCTCCCTCTCAACGTCTCCCGTGAAACCCTCCAGTCCAACCGCTTCCTACGCCAGATTCCTCAAATCCTCATCAAGCGTTTCATCAGCATGGTCGAGAAATTGTCCAAAGACGAAGCCGAGGACACCAGGTTCCGTAAATTCATGAAGATCTACGGTCCGATCATCAAACTCGGCGCCGTCGAGAGCCCAAAGGAGCAAAAGAAACTGGCTAGCTTGGCGCGATGGGATACCAACTTGAGGAACTTTACGAGCTTGGACCAGTACGTTGAGCACAGGAAAAAGGGCCAGACCCAGATCTTCTACTTGGCTGGAATTGGGCAGTCGGCGTCCGAGTTGGCCAAGTCTCTGTTCATTGAGAAGCTCCATGCTCGCGGCTACGAGGTTCTGCTCTTGAACGATCCTATGGACGAAATCCTCATGTCTCATCTCCGCAACTGGAAGTATGTATGCTCAGCTTGTTTGTTCCTGTGCCTATCTGACTTATTTTATTTAGGGGCATGCAGTTCCAGGACGCTGCCAAGAAGGGACTCAAGTTCGGCGGTAAGTCCAATAGCTTTTTGTAGTTGTGAGCATATACTCATTGAGCTACAGACGAGGATGAGGACCCCGAAGACGAGAAGGCCCAGCAGGAGAAGCTCAAGGAGACCTACAAACCCCTCTTGGAGTACCTCAAGTCTGAATCTAAGGACGTTGTCCTCGACGGTAAGTAACGCGCTATAACCAACGCTTTGCACAGATCCTAACTTGTCGCTTTACCCAGTCATTTTGTCCAACCGTCTCGTCGCTAGCCCCTGCGCCATTGTTGCAGACGCTTACGGCTACAGTGCAAACATGGAACGTCTCATGGGTAGGTCCGGCTTCCCAAAGTCCTCTTGCTTGTATCTAATATGTATTCTTCAAGCTGCTCAAACTGGCAACAAGCTCAAGGACAGCGACATTATGCACGTACGTTGGCGATTCTACTTAATGGTTGAAATAAAACTCACACCCTGTGATAGGACTGGGCAAAGAAGCAGAAGTTCCTTGAGATCAACCCCGCTTCCCCGCTCATCGAGGGTATGCTCAAGAAGGTCCAGGCTTTGAACGATGTCGAGGAAGGCGAGGAGAAGGATGCTCAACTCGAAGAGGAGCTCCGCGAAGTCACCTCTATCCTCATTGATGGCGCTCTCGTCCGCTCTGGCTTCGAGGTTCCCGACTCTAATTTGTGAGTTTTGCTCTATCCTGCCAAGGAGTAAGACTTGACCTTCAGCAACTAGGTTCTTCACTCGTATGGACCGTGTCCTCCGTCGTTCGCTTGGTGTCTCCGAGTCGGCCAAGGCCGACGAGACCGTCAAGCCTGCGCCTCCTGTTGACACCACCCCGCTCGAGGAGCCTGGTGTTATCCCCGAGGGCGTGTTCGAAGACCTTGTTACGGACAACGCCGCCGACCAGGACAAAGTGACGCCCCAGGTGGACATTAAAGTCGACGCCTTCGACGATGAACAAATTGATGAGATGTTGAAGGAGAAGGAGGAAAAAGTAGCACACGAGGAGTTGTAAAAACTCTATCGCAAATTGCGAAACTCTATGTATAATCGTATCCAGCACAATCAATGTTTTTGTATACCTCTACGTCGACTTTCTCTTGCGATAAAACTCAAGGAACGCAGCTTTATCTTCCCACCCCATCCCAACGCGTTTGATCTTGGCTATTTGAGC
>WSLM01000070.1:0-35437 GCA_019677335.1 Ceratobasidium sp. UAMH 11750 | reverse complement strand
AGCAAGGGCCGCCTGATGTGCAGCCTCCTCCAGCTCCATCGCCACACTATCGAGCTCTGGACCGGCAAGTCAGCAAACAGACAAATTAGGAAACAGAACTGACTCACTGGTAAAAGAAAACACGGCCCAGTCACCAACATTACCCTTGTAGTCATCAAGGGCAGCGTCACAAACGGCGCTACAGTAAGCGCAATACTCATCGCCGAGCAAGGCCCAGCAAGTGCAGTCAAGAGGGTCATAGTTCAGGGTGATAATGCGCATAGTGAGAGAGTGGTAGGACAAGAGAGAGGGGAGACCCCCAACCGGGTATAAATACCCAAAAGAAACAGGAATGACACACGAGTACAAACACAATAACATCACGTGACCAGTAAAAACAAACCAGAAACGGACTTATTTAGGAAGGACCAACGACTCACCCACCTCACACCACTTGCATGCACCCCTCCTCCTCCACTCAATATGCAACACTCCCAGACGACCTCGAGCTCTGCTGGCGCTGGGCCGAGCATGGAGCCACAGACAAGGGCAAACGAGTCCGCACCGCTGAGGTCGGCCTCGCCATCACCCATGCGTTGGGAAGCAACCCCACGCCCAGAACTTGGTTCTGGGCAGCATACGCCGACAGCTCGAGGGTCCACCTCGCCGACACCCAACGAGCAAGCCCCAGAAGCGCCCTCCTGCTTCCGGGTACAGGGCCGAGCGGTTCTCCTCACATGGAGTACCCTAAGGGAGGAGGACCCAAGCGGCCTGGTAAGCCGCTTCAAACATTTTTGCAGAAGCTGCCCAAACCATTGGCGGACCCTAGCCGTAGTCGAACGGCACAACCCGGAGGAGGCGAACTACAACCCGGAACGCCCACTCCACATCCACGTGCTGACAGTCAGCACCGACTGGAAAGGGGGGTGGAATACTGCCAACCCCCGCTTCTGGGACTTCGAAGGGTCCCACCTGAACATCGCGCCGAAGGAGCTGCAAGAAGGACCGGGTGGCTGTCCGGCCCTTACAGTGTCCCACTATCTATGGAAGGACGTCGGGGCGAATGGGGAGGAGGTCAAGGATCTCATGGCTGGGGAGTTGACAGAAGAGGCCCTCCAGGGGATACTGGTGAAGGGAAAGGGTGGTAAAAGGTCCCGGATGCAGGTACGCCTAGTACCGACCAACCACCATCCCTTGACCGCTCACTCGAGTACCCAGGCGGACCTAGAAGACAGGCAGGAGATCGTCTCCGCTGAGACGAAGGAGGAGTACTACCAACACTTCAAGCGCCTCCGTCCCCTCCAGATGACGACAGCCTGGAACTCGGTCCGGGCGTACGCAGAGCACACGTACAAGACTGATGCGGGCCTCCTGCCCACCATCCCTGTCAAGCTTGAACGACCGGAACCCGCCGTCCACGTCGAACAAGCGGATGCCTGGTTCAAGCGGGAGGTACCCCTGAAGGCGCCCGGGATGCGTCACCGCATCCTGGTGATCGAGGGGGAGACCGGGACCGGGAAGACAGCGTTCACCTGGTCCAAAGGTACGCACACCCAGATGTGCAACGTGCGGAACATGTCCACCCTCTCAGAGGACACGGACATATGGATCCTAGACGACATGGTCCACACGAACAGTAAACACTCGCTCAAAGCCCTGAGCCAGTACGAGGCCGACTTCACGGGCCGCTACAAGCACGTGAAGGCGATGAAGGTCCGTCTGACTGTGATCCTAGGGAACAGCCGGTCAGCGATCAGCAAGTGCTGGTCGGATATAGAAGGAGAGGAAGGAGAGGCCTGGGTGGCCAAAAATGTAGAATGGGTGTATGCGGGTCTAGCCCCTTCTTTGTATTCCCTTAGACATAGAGAATTAGAACTTAGAAATGTCTCTTACGGAATCCCCCATAAGAGACCCTAAGGAGGGAATGATGTCATGACCCGCGTGC
Organism: Ceratobasidium sp. UAMH 11750; assembly: GCA_019677335.1. NCBI lineage: Eukaryota > Fungi > Basidiomycota > Agaricomycetes > Cantharellales > Ceratobasidiaceae > Ceratobasidium > Ceratobasidium sp. UAMH 11750. The sequence goes on along the minus strand of WSLM01000070.1, from coordinate 33,513 downwards.
ATGACGACTAAGCGCCTGATAGCTTAGCGCTCAACACCACTAGACTAAGGGAATTAATTAGGTAATTTTAGTATTTTACCCGAAGTTATTTGATTGACTTTACCGATCACATGACCTTGGCGCTTACGGTGATTACCGCTGCTTATGTAACTCACTCCTGCAATATCTCTCCCATGTGATGCAGGAGCGAGGAGCGAGTGACTAAGCATGTGATCACATGACCCCAGGACTAAGCGCGGCTCTTATAAGATTCGGAGCCGCAAAACAAGCGAGAAGTATACACACATGACTAATAAACAAGCACACACATGACCGTCTTGGTGACGCCTGATAGGCTGTCGATGTTACACGTGACCTTGTTGTGGCTGCGGACTGCAGAATGAGATGACTCACCGCACCCACATAATATATAAGTAGGAACGAGGCTAACTGAGAACCTCAGTTAGCCTTATCTTGTCCACCAGACCGAGACCGACTAGTACATAGTAAACACACCCAATAAATACACAATAAATACAGAAACCCATCAGACAGTAAACAGAACAGCGAGCCACCATTAGCCACCAGATCAGAGAACTAGTGGGTCATAACACCCTGGCCGAGTTCTTTGAGGAGGGTAGGGCGCCCTCCCCTATTCCGGTGTCTCCTCCCTTGCCGAATTACCTGGAAGACCTTGGGGAGGAGGCCCCCTGGTTGCGGAGGAAGGAGAAGAAGGGGAAGGTTAGGTCTTCGCGTCCGAAGACCTATGACCGTATTCCCAAGGCGCAGGGTTCGCTATCATACTTGAAAAGTAAAAAGAAGTAGAGGGGAAACTTTTAAAACATTTATTATTGTGTAATGCTGTGTGAGACATTATACAGAAGTGCTAGTTAGCTGGTCCCCTTGGTGCTTCCATGAGGGGTGGCATATCTAGGAACTCATTTAGAGCTTCCTCTATCTCCTTCCTAGTCTTAGTTTCTTCGTCCACCTCCCATTCCTCCCAGTCCACCAGGGTGGAGCTGGCTTCTGCTGCATTGGTCGGGGCTGGGTCTCCCTTCAGGGAGAGGGAAGACATACTTCGCTCGATTGACCTGTCATCGGACTTACCTTTCTGGAGGTCCAGCCATGCCGTGAAGTCCGTTAGGAGGGCCCCTTTGTTGGCCACCAACTCATACATCTCCTCGTCTGTCACTGTTTCTAGCTGCCCCCAATAACTGCTGGGTGGCATTCGGAAGAATTTTACGGTCTCCCAATAGACCCTATTCCGAACCTCTTCTTCGGCCACCCAGTCCAGGGTTCTGTTTGGGACTGGGGGGCCTTCTTCTACTCGTTTCCTTCTAGCCGCTTTGACAACAATGTCTACGGTGGCTCCTACTTGGTAGTCAATCACGTACATTTGTGTGTGCCTTAGGGCGCTCCTTGTCCTCGGGGGTTTTTGGTCGCACCACTCGAGTAGCCCCCTTTTTGGGTCTAGATTGGTCTTCTCAGCCACCCAATTCTTCTTGTGATGTTCCTTCTTGGGGATATGGTCCAGGTGTACTCCTGGCATCAGTCTTCTAGTGTACCTTCATGTGTCTTCCAGGTCGTAATGGGTGGTTTCTACTTTTAGTTGGACTGGTGGCAAGACGATCGGTGCACCCTGAGGGAATCCCATGGGCTGCCCCGGGAAGTAGTATCAGTTAGCGGGCATTGTGGTTGGCTAACGTGCACTTGTGATGGGAGCGGATAGCCTGTCGACTTGGATTTTGTAGGCTGCTCCATGGTTCCTTTATACCTGTCTCCTTCGCTTCTTACTAATCCTTGTGCCATTCTTTGAGTCATTGCTGGGTGACTCCCTCTGTCCTGGCATTGGTGCATCAGGTTCTCTGCTGCGCAAGTCCTCCAGCAAGTCATTCATACCTGTGAACTTCTCGGCCTGTTCCTCTGTGTCCTCAATTGGGTTGTATCCCTCCCATCTGATTCGGTAAAAGAGCTTTCCCTTTTTCCAATTCCATGACACGATGTGGTCTATTTGCCATTCTTCTTCCCCATCCTTTGTCTTGATTGGCGGTGGACGGGTCTGTCGTCTATGGAAGGTTTTGTCTTCCTTGTATTTAGTCAGTAAGCTGATATGGAAGACATTGTGAACCTTCATCATGCTGGGCAGTTTGAGCCAGTAGGCGTGAGAGGATATCTTCTCAGTAATTTTGAAGGGTCCACCTTTCCTGTTATCCAGCTTCTTGGATGGTCACTGCATCGTTATATTTGTAAGCAGGAGCCAGACCCGGTCTCCTACTTTGAATTCTGTTCCTGATGGTTCTTTTGCTCTGTGGAGATTCATGGCTGATGTAGCCTCCTTCCAGATCTCCTTCATTTTTTTTGCTATCGATTCAGCGGCTGGTACTGTTCGTTCCCTGGTTTCTTCCTCCTTTGGTGCTAACCATTCGGGGTTTTCCCCATATACCGCTTCAAAAGCAGATATGCCGGTCGTGGAGTTTTTGTGTTGGTTGTGACAAAATTCTGCTATGGGTAGCCATTTTGCCCAGTTGTTCTGTCAGTAGTTGCAGAAAGTCCTTAGGAAGCCTTCTACCCATTGATTGGTTTGCTCTGCCAGTCCGTCAGTTTGGGGGTGATAGGTGGTAGAGAATTGGGGTTGGATCTGCAGCTTCTGATACAGGGCCCTCAGGAATTGGCTGTTAAAGGTCAGTCCCCGGTCTGAAATCGTCCTTGCTGGGGTGCCGTGGAGCTTCCATATTTCCCTGATGAAGATGTCCGCTAATTCCTTGGCGTTAGTGGACTCCAGGCAAGGGATGAAATGCGCTTGCCTGGTGTATCAGTCCACTACCGTTAGAATGCTGTCATACCCGTTAGATACTGGTAGTTTGATGATGAAGTCATAAGCAATGTCTTTCCAGGGTCTTGCCGGGATTGGTAAAGGCTTGGTTTCGCTTGATTGTTTATGTCCTTTTTCCCTTCCACAGACTTGGCAGGACCCTACATATTCCCTCACCTATGTTATCATCCCAGGCCAGAAGTATCCTTCAGAGAGGAGTTCTGCTGTCCTTTGTTCTCCTTGGTGCCCTGCAATGGGGTGGTCATGGTAGAGTTTTAGCAATGTTTTGCGGATATCTAGGTCCTCTGGGACATATACTCGTCTGTCGTATCGGAGCACACCTTCTTCAATTTGATACCTATCAAATTGTTTCCTTACCAAAGGTGGTAAAGTCTCTTTTCCATCCATGCTGGCTATCAGGGTTGTTAGTGATTCATCTGCTCCCTGCACTTCTCAGATATTGTCCAGGAGGTTGGAGATGACCTCTGCCTGGAACCCCACAAATTTCTCTTCCAGAATCATGATTTGTGGGGGGATGGCCTCATTGTTGTGGTCATGTCTCCTTGACAGTGCGTCCGGCTTGTTCAACATTTTGCCTGGTCTGTACTCGATATTGAAGTTAAAGGAGGCCAAGATAGTGTGCCATCTGGCGTGTCTTCTATTCCAGACCTGGGCCTTGTTCCAGAACTGGAGGTTTCAATGGTCCATGTAAACTGTTACCAGGGTTTTGGTTCCTTCCAGGGAATAGCCTCCAGGGCTCCAATTCTCTGATGATCGCGAGTAGCTCCTTATCATGAGTATTGTAATTCCTTTGAGGGCGGATAAAGCTTTCTAAGAGGAAAGCTATGGGGTGTAGCCTACCATCGTCCCCTTTTTGGTTTAACACTGCCCCTAGGGCTACCCCTGATGCATCCGTTTCCATGTAGTAAGGTTTATTTGGGTTGGGCTGTATTAACAGCAGTTCCTTACATATCTCCCTTTTGATTGCTGTGAATGCCTCAGCCTCTTCTTGCCCCTCAGGTCCAAGGGGTCTCTTTCCTTGTTAGGTTCGTTAGTGGTTTGGCGATCTTACTGAAGTCCTTGACAAATTTCTGGTAGAAGTTGGCGAAGCCGAGGAAGGCCTGCATCTGTTTGACTGTGGTTGGTTCCTTCCATTCTTCTACCGCTTTTACCTTCTCTTTTTCCATGGAAATCCCTTCTGGGGTGATAACTATACCTATGAAGCTGGTATGAGTGGTGTAGAACTTACACTTGTGGGGTTTTAGGAACAGGTGGTGTTTCTGAAGTTGGTTTAGGACTTCTTTAACGTGCCTGGTGTGTTCCTCCGCTGTATGGGAATAAATAAGGATGTCATCCATATAGACTACTGCGTAATCGTCGATGATATTGTGGAAGATTTCGTTCATGAAGTGTTGGAAGGTTGCTGGCCCATTCTGTACCCCAAAGGGCATTACTAGGTACTCAAACAACCCTTCCTTCATTTGGAAAGCCGTCTTCCATTCATCCCCTTCTTTGATGCGGATGTTATTGAAGCCCCAGCGGATGTCCATTTTGGTGAAGATCTTGGTGTCTTTTAGCTTCTCTACCAGGTCGGCTTGAATTGGCATCAGGAACTGATCTGGTTTGGTGATCGCATTCAGTTTCCGGTAATCCACTACTAACCTAAGTCCTCTGTTGGCCTTGTTCACATAGAAGCAGGGTGATGCAATGGGGGATGTGCTCAGCCTGATTTTTCCATCCCTTGGTTCTTTGTCAAGGTATTCCTTGAGTGCTCGTGATTCTGCTGGTGACATCAGGTATGTCTTTGCTGGTCGGGGAGTTCGGCTCCCTTGATGAAGTTTATCGCACAGTCATATACTTGGTGTTCTGGCATTTCACTGAACCCTTCCTCTTGGAAGAGGTCTCCGTATTCTAGAAATTGTTTTGGAATTTCCAGCTCTTCCACCTTTTCCATTGCTGTTTTGCCTTTGATCTCGTCTGGTACGTGATAGAGAGGTCTCTCCACCCAATGATGGGATCTGCCTCTTCAAGCCAGTCCTTCCCTAAGATGATTTCAACCTCGCCCAGGGGCATTACGTAGCAGGGGCAGAGCCACTTTCTTCCTTCTACTTCAATTTCCAAAGAAGTCTTCTTGGAAATCCTTTCTTTGATCTCTTTTCCATCGATCACTATAACCGCCTTGTTGTGTTTTAGCAGTACCATCTCTATCTGATTTCCCTCAACGTATCTTCTGTCAACAAAGTTCCTTAAGGATCCGGAGTCGATCAAGGTTTTAGCAGGTTCCATGATTCCTTGCACCAATGCATAGATGATCGATTCATCACTTGATTTCTTCAGGTGGAGTACATGCGTCAGGTCGGTATCTTCAGGGGCGTGAGACATGGTGCTGACATCCCTCCCTAGTTTTCCAATTCAGATTCCTGTTCCTGCCCTCCTTCCAGCTCCTTTCCCGCTTTTCCGTAGGTTCTGTCTTTTGTTGTGTTGACCCAGCTTCCTCGGCAATCCCCAATGACATGTCCCGGTTTAGCACATTTTAGGCATAGTCCTTCTTTTCACTGGCGTTGTTTTTCGGTGTCGGAGACCTCTTCTGTGGGTGTATTCCTTTGAAATGGGGGGCGTTCCACCTTTCCCGCTACTCGGTTCGGAGTAGTCGGCTTATTCATGGTAATTGATCCTGTTTTGGCGGTTAGTCACTTCGTGGAAAACAGGATATTGTCAGTCCTAACAGCGATTGCTATCCATTGCTCAAGAGAGGAGTTCTCAAGCGCTCCGTATAATTCCAGCTTGAGTAGTTCTTGCCTCACATCAGGTTTGAGTCCTCCCATAAACCTATCAATCAGGGCCTCGCGGTTCCACTCCACTTCTTGTTCAAGGTTCCTGAATTGCATGGCTTAGGCCTGCATGCTCTTCTCCTGTGTTACTTTCCCTAGGTCATGAATGGCTTTTTCTTTCTTGACGGGATCTCCAAAGTTCAGGAGGAATGCCTTTTTGAACGTTTCCCAATCCTGGAGGAATTCGTGGTCTTCCCGGTCTGCTACGCTCTTGATGAGTGATTGTGCCCAGTCGCCTACATTCCCTGAGGCCATGTTTAGGAGGGTGTGATTTATCTTGCATTGGTCCCCAATGGTCCCTTCTTCGTAATCATTGAAGTCGATTTCCATCTTGGTTATGAAGGTCTCTGCTTCCTTCCCTTTCTTCCCACTGTAAGCCTTGGGTCATTTGGTGTGTGCTTCCTTTGGGATTGTTGTTCCTGCTGCCGTGGTTTGGTTCATTGTGGTGTCCCTGGTTACCCGCTTACTGCTGCTTCTTTTTCTCTGGTCGTCTTTCCCTTCATCACCACTATCATCTGGTCCGCTAACCTCTAGGCCTCCCTTGGGATGGACCCTGGATTCCCTGTTGAAGGACATCCTGGCAAATGGTCCTTCCGTAGTGGATATTTCCCTTTCGGGATGTCCCAGCTGTAGGTACACTTCTTTGTAGGGTTTTTCTTCCCTTGCCATTCCCTTATCCTTGATTAGCTTGTCAAGGGCGTTGGCCATGTCCGTTGACTGTTGCTCTATAGCCACGATTGTTTCTCCCATATCCTCCATTTTTTGGTTTTGATCTACTAGCTTATTGTTAATTTCTTCGATTGATTGTCCTTGGCTTACTAGGACCATATCGATTTCTTTTATGGTCTTTTCCATTGCTTCCAATGTCGCTTGGTGTTTATTTAAGGAGATGTTCAGGTGATATGTATTGTTTTGGGCACCAATTGCCAACTGCCGGGTCTCTGTTAACATCTGCTGCATCACTTGAAGGGCTGTTGCAGATCAGATTGTTGGTTCTGCGTTCCTTTTGATTTCCAAGAGGGTTGCCCTTTGGAGGTTTATTAGTCCGTCCCTAAGTGCCTCGGTAATCAGGAGAACCAGGTTCAGGGCTTGTGGCTGTACCAATTTAATTCCACTCCCTGTTCTGGAAACCGCTGCGGGTGTGGGGGGCCTGGTGTTTATTTGCTTGGCATAGTCTGTCATTGTTCGAGTTAATTCCTGAATCTCCTGGATAGAGGTCTCCATTGGACCTAAGGTGTTACCCTTGGTGGGGCTTTTGCCAGCCACCGGTGGCAGAGGAATGTGTATGAAGGATACTGGACATTGTGGGACTGGTTGTAGCAGTGGTGCCTCTGGCATGGTACCTGGCATGTCGAGGTGGGTGGTGTTGGGGTCTGTTTCTTCTGGTGGCGGGGGCTGTTGTTGAGCTGCTCTAGACGCTGCTCAGCTTACCGATCGGGTCCAGTAGCGTTCTCCTGTCGTCCGCTGTGACATAGTTTCCAGTTGTGTCTATGGATCACAGAGTCTGTTCTGTGTGAGCCACGGGTTAGTTTGAAGTTAGCCTTATAATGTTATGACCCGCTAGTTCTCTGATCTAGTGGCTAATGGTGGCTCTCCGTACTGTTGGCTGTCTGTAGTTCTTTGGTATTTATTCTATATTTATTCTGTAGTGTATGCTATATACTAGTCGGTCTCGGTGTGGTGGACAAGATAAGGCTAACTGAGGCACTCAGTTCGCCTTACTCCTTATTATATACCTGGCGGTTGCAGTGAGTCAACCTAATCCGCAGTCTGCAGTAACAATAAGGTCACGTGTAGCGTCGATGGCCTATCAGGAACAGTGCTGTCGTGCCAGAATTGTGCCAGATTCCGGTGCCTGCAGCCAGATTCCGAGCAGTTTTGGCCATTCCAGCACCGGCACCGGCTGCCCGCAGCCAGAATGCAGGATTCCGCCGGATTCCTGCACTAAACCGGCAGTTGCAGGCATGCCTGCTTGAAAAGTCACCACAACGGCATGTATTTAATACCATTAAATAGAGGAAAATCAGCGCTTTCGAATGGTATATTACACATATAACCAAAAATTCAAATGGGCTAAGCGCAAGCTAATCTTTGTCCAGAATATATTCCCCCCCAAAGTGCACTTCTTCAAATCCCACCACAATTGCATGTAATGCACACCATTAAATGCAGAAAAATGAGGAGATTCCAAATATGTGTCTCATCTCCTCTAGAAAAATCAAATTGGCGAGAGCGTGCGCATTCTTTGCCTGAAAAATATTCCCCTGAGTGCGCAACCCCTGTTGCAGCACCAAGGAGCAATTTTTAGGTCTCTAGAGCTGTTCTCATGGATTGAGAATAGCTGAAACCCCCCAAATCCATGAGTAGCTAACACACAGCTATGCTCAATAGATGGGAACTACACCTTGTGCACCGCTTCTGTTGCATTTCAGCCTTGCCAAAGGCCTCAGCACCGAGGAATACATGTATGTACTTGTAAATACATATCTGGATACCCATAATATATGTTATTTGGCTATTCTGAGCCCTCCTGTGGCCTCAAAAACCCCTGAATTCCACTCTGGATGTCCATAACAGGCATTAAGCATCAAAAAAGGTAGCCCAGAGGTACTTTTTCTTGATTTCCCCCCCTAAAATAGCTCCAAATCTTCTGAGACTTGGCACATAGCCTTCCTGCAGTAGGGCGCACCTGTTACATGCAGGGGAGCGACATTTGCACAGTGGGATTCACTAGTGCATGTGGCGCTTTCAGGGGCTCCCCCCTGTATTTCTGCTATAGCTCTGTGGGAACTGGTCCGGCAGACTGATAATTATGCTCATTGGATTCAGCCCGTTGATGCGCATCTAATGATATATCTATGTTTGGCTTTGCCATTATTCTAGCAAGAGATAGTATTGCATGGGCCAGGTCAAACTTTCCTGGGAAGTATTTACCCTGCGCTTTCCCCTAATTTAATTTGTACATACATGTATAGTATATCGTTAGAAAGCTGTGAATTTTGCGCATTTAGTGGTGTACTTTGCTAAGAATTGTGGCGACTTTTGAACGCCGGAATGTGCCGGAATTAGGCGCTTAAAATGCCGGATTCCTGCAGTTACCGGGCTGGATTCCGGGGCATTTTGGCCATTCCTGCACCTGCACCTGCTGCCTGCAGCGGGTAAAATGCTGGAAAAATTCCTGCGGAATGACCCGAATTCCTGCAGCCGGATTCCTGCACGACTGCACGACAGCACTGGTTTAAATGCCAGGGGCAGCCACGTAATGATTCCAAGCCACAGGTTTGTGAAGGGAGCGTCCTACAATCCGTTCAAACACCCTAACATCTAACAATGTAAACCAGAGGTAAAGTGGCACCTGCATACTGTAGGCGTCATATTTCTAACCACCGGCCGCGCCGCGATCTGCTGTGGTTGTGGTTAAAATTTACGTGTGCTGCGTCACAAAACCTGCATGGTGGTTAGCGTAAAATGATGTGCCTCGGTTGTAATAGAGCTCTAGGTACATAAACTAAATGAATGGACGATATTTTTTATCTACAGCCCAGTGCATCCAGAATCCCCGGCCTCTGCCTTGTCATTGGTCAGATTCTCATCACCAACATAACCAAGGTCACCACCCGATTCAACCACAGAGGCAGGGAGCATATCCCTGCAGATATCGCAAAGAAGAGTTGGGTCGATTGCATAATCATCATTGTAATCGCACCCTTCGGCCTCCTCAAAGTCGGGGTTATCAGGTAGCTGCTTCGAGATATCCAACACTGATAAGCCAAATGCTTGGTCATCTGACCAGCGCTCGTACACTGTTGATTGATTCTTGGCGCTGGTGAGTGTCTCATATGATAGGTCCAAACCTTTGAATGCAGCAAGGCGCCAAGCATCAAGAATAACCTTCGGGTGTTCATTCAGCCATGTCCACGCTGACAGAATCCAGGCGACACTGGCGTTATGGAGGGTTGGAAGAGTGGTATCAATCTCGATATTGGACGGTTTGACACCCCTGTCAAGTTGTGACTGTGTGGTGTTGGACAGATACTCGATGCATGCAGACTTGATGCAATGCTTAAGGACCCGATTGACATTTGTGTCGCATGGCTGAGCAACCCCAGTGCCTGAGGGAAAAATCAGCTTAGTTACGATCATAGACCACAACTTAGACCTACAGCCACCGGGGATGAAATGGACAATGATCCGAGGATAGTTCTTCTTCATCCAGCTGCGGAATTCTTGCCCTCGATGCACAGCCCAGCAATCAATCAGCAAAATAGCACGCTGCTCTGGTGGGAGGCCAAGCCGAATGCGCTCGTCTTCAATAAATTTAGCCAGCACTTTAATAACCCACTATGAAAAGTTGATCAGATTTCGCTTAGTATGGGTATATGCGCCCACTTACTTCCTTCATACTCTCAAAACTACTCCAGTGTTTGTCCCCACCTGACGTGAACAAGAACCCAAGGAGCTCACACACCTTTCGGGCAGCCTCGGAGGGAAGGGAGTCTTTGGTTTGGCCTTTGTAGATTGTCTGGAACGGAAGCACTTGCCCGGCAGCAGTGACGGCGGCCATCAGGGTAAATTGACGCTTCTCTCCTTGACCAATGGCTGGTACCTGCGCTGATCCCTTTAGTTCCCAAGTCTTGGATCCAGGCCCTAAGTAAGACACCCCAGTCTGATCGGCATTGATAATGAGTTGTGGTGGGACCTTGTGAACAGTGATGTTCCAGGTCAGTCGGTGAGCAAGATCAAGACAGAGATCCTCCCAGTTGTCAGGAAGTTTCTGGGCAGCTTGGGTGGCTGTGTGCCAAGACCAGTCAAGCCAACCCCGAAGCAAGCGTCGGACAAACGAGTTAGAACATCGGAACTGAGAGTCACGAAACAGGTCCGGAGCATCAGTCCGGATGACACCTAAAATAATTCCCTGAGCAACTGCACGAGTGATAACAACACATGCAAGCCGTAGATTGGTCAATAGTGTGACAACTTTGACACGGACAGAGGGATAGGGATCCTAAAAGCACCTTGTCAGGTACCAAAAACGTCATATATGCGTCATCAATGCTCACCAAACGTGCAGGAGGGCCAAATTTCTTTCCTGGACTGGCCTTCCGAAGAACAGCAGCAGAAGTGTCAGCTGCTGCAGCCCAAGCAACACGATCAAGAACCGCCTGAGTCCAACCCGTACGCTCCTTGTTAATCCAGTGCCCAACAGTGCCACAATCTAGGGTCTTGAATAAGGCACCACTCGAGCCTTTTTGAAGTGCATGGACGATATCTTTTGGACTCGAAAAGCCAGTGTGTCGGGCAGTGAGGGCAATCAGGGTCCAGTGGGCTAGCTCGTACCAGTTGGTTCGGCTCGTACGACGCTTTTTGGAGGGTGGGAGGCTAGCAAGGCTGTCGGAATTGGCAGGTAAAACAGGTGTGTCGGTGGAGGATTCAGATTTGAGTACCATAGCCTAGTGGTGGGGTTAAAGCTGTCAGCAAGATTGATGATTCGTCGAAATCCATACCTTCCTCTTGCAGAGTCAAAGGGTCACGAATCCCCATCTTTGCTTCAGACTCTTTCACTCGTTGGCGATGCTTGCGCTTCCTCTCGATTGCACCTTGTTGGTCGCGCTGGACTTTTTCCACTGGCACCACCATCTCCCGTGCCTTCTGCCAGTTCCGCCGATGGCGAATCTCTTCAGCCCCTCGTTGGTCCTGCTCAACAATCTGCTCTGGAGTCGCTTTGGAGAAGAAAGAGGTGATCGGGGGCATTGTAGATATAAATTAAGATGAGTTTAAGCGAAAGATATGGATAAATGAGTGTGTGTAGGCCAAGACTAGGTCAAAAAGAGGCAGAGGGAAGGTATAAAGAGACAGAAGGAGGGAGAACAATGACAAAAGTAAAACCGGTGCCACGTTTATATATCATGGTGCTAGCTACACGTAAAATACAGGTAAAATAGGCAGCATATGCGCCCACCTCAGCCATATTTGCTCTCATAGTTCAGTGGTAAACTCAATCAGCAGGCCGCGTTGATTTTGAGCCTGGTGGTAAGCAAAAAACCAATTTTTTGGCTGCGCGGCGCATGCGCCGCGTGGTTAGAGATCTGACGCCTACAGTACTGCCAGGTTCAAAACCGGCTGAAGTCACCAGCTAGCTGGCAGTCAGGTCCATAAGGTTAGAGATCAGAAACAACTACAATTGCGAGCGTAAACAGATTATTAACATGCACCAGTCTATCAACTACATTGAGACGAAAATACCAGAGATGAAGAGCTTGCTGAATCGTCAAGGGATCTACGAAGCACAAAGGAATGGGTTGTTGACGGCTTTGTTGGCTGGCCACTCTGAAATCAGCAAGCTGGTAGTGTTGGGGACACGACAACAGACTTACTCGAATAACCTTCAGCAACGGCTCGTGGCCAATGTTCATATAAGTTCCTGGGCCTGGCAGCAAACATTTTCAGCCCTGATCTGTGTGGGTTCCCAGAAGAGCATCCGTCTCAGGCAGCGCTAAATGAGTGTTAACTGAGAGGCACAAGGGTTTGATAAAAGAGGTTCTCACTGATCACACAACCTCTATAAGTATGCAGCTGTTCGAACCATGGCACGAATGTGGACCAAAAAACATAGGCATCCACTGAGTAGGTGCCGTCGTTGTTTAACTGGGCAAGGGCTCGAACAGGGATCCGTAGAATTGCTTGGTCAATATGAAGAGTGACAAAAATCTTGACGTGTTTCTTTTGCCGGAAAAGCGAAACGATCTTTCCGATTCTCATGATGGGTGGGGTCAGAGTGAGGTAGAGGTGAGGAGCAAGCGACGCAAGGTCACGTTATCGACACGAAGGGGTATGAGTCAACATCGCCGAACCAGTCCAATGTGTTTGATAATTGGGCGCTTATAGGTGTGGCCATGTGGAGTGAACAAGGTTGACGTTGCTCACGGTCCTTAGACAGTCAACTCTACTGTTATGCATAAGATTGACATGCACAAACGCTGGAAACATCAGAGCTTTCAAGCTTAGTAAGCCCACCACTCGCCCCTTGGCCATCGGCAGGCCAAGCTTAATGAGGACAGATTTACCAGGATATGCAGTCTAGCACTCCATCTACTCTGCGAAATGGTATCACATTGCTTGTTCCCCGTACATACATATATTTGTGGTTTATTCGTATCTTCAGCGGGGATGATTACATAAGGAAGTGGCTGGCAAAGCCGCCTTGTACATGTTTACGGAAAGCCCCTCGCTTAGGAATTTGTCTGTAAGCTCCACTATGCATGTCAGTAGAGTTGACTGTAAACGGGGCTCATCGTTGCTGCCCAGTTTGCTATTCTCTTCCCCACCGGGTGGCCAAGCACGATCTCCTCTTTGCCATGGCAAAGTGAGTTTTTTGCACTGATGATGGAATTATTTTGGCGTGTGTACTTTGATGTGCAGAGCGCAGTGGACCTAAGAACAAACAAAGAGAGACGTGCTCAGTGAGCAGGAAAGCAAGCTCAATTGTCAGGTAGCTACCTAAGAACAAACAAAGAGAGACGTGCTACACAACAATCAGAACAACGAACACGACAAGAGACAAACAACAGAAACATACCTCAGCGAGCAGGAAAGCAAGCTGAGGTGAACAGGAGTGCTGAGACCACTATATAAGCAGACGCAAATAGGGGTCGAAGCGCATGACAAACAGAAGAAACGAAGAAACACCAGCACGTGATATGGTCCCACACAACACTCCCACTCAGTGCGTGCAGCGACAACGCTACGCGTACCATCACCCAATCAGTCAGACCGTGAGACATAATCACGTCGTGCCCACGGAACACCAAGCATTGGAGGCATCTCCACAAACAGTGCTGGCCCCAGTGGCCTTGTGAGTACATCGCCCGCATTCAACTTTGTGGGCACCCAAATAAAGCGACAGACTCCGGACTTGATCTGCTCGCGAATGAAGTGATACTGAACGTCAAGATGTTTAGTGCGACTAGAAAGTTTGTCCGAGTCGGCGAGTAGCATACTGCTCTGGTTGTCTGCATATATGCGCAGCGGTCCATCCGCCTCAGCACCCAGGTCTCGCAGTAGACGAGCAACCCACATTGCGTGCTTCGCAGCATGGCCCATAGCAATATACTCTGCCTCTGTCAACAATGTGGTCACAATGGCCTGCTTGCGTGAGCTCCAGGAAATCGCCGCGCCAGAAAGCAACACAACATATCTGGAATGCGACTTGTGTGTCACTGGACAATCCGCAAATGCTGAGTCGGTGTACATATGCGCCGTGGGGTCCTTGGATGACTGTGAGTAGACCAAGCCCATCTCAATAGTGCCACTCAGGTAGCGTAAGACATGAATCAGCACCTGCCAGTGCTTGGGGTGAGGGTTCAATTGTGCTTGTCCAAGTTGGGCCAACGCATACGCCAGATCAGGCCATGATCCAAGAATCAGCCAATTCGGACAGCCCAGCAAGTGTCGATAATCCTGGTCATGCATGTACTGCTTTTCTGAATCAGTAAGTGGGACGAGATGGGACGGGAGTGACGAGTTTGCGTTAGCAAACATTGGAGTATCCAAAGGACGGCAATCGAGCATGTGATACTCTTCCAGTAGCTGGTGTGCAAACTTCCGCTGGGTGATCATCAACGTTCCAGCCACACGGTCATGTACAACCTCCAGTCCAAGTACCTGATTGGCCGCACCAAGATCCTTGAGGTCGAACAGCGAGGAAAGACGTTGTTTCAGCCAAGTCATCTGGTCGGCTGTCCTTGTCAGCAGTGTAAAGTCATCCACATAGACCAGCACATAGCAGCGATCAGAAGAGCCAGGAGCACAGACCCAGAATAAGCAATGATCATTGTCTGAGCACTTGAAGCCATTCCCAATGAGAATCCCTGTGCAGTGACCGTACCAACTGGCTGGCGCCTCCCACAGACCATAGACTGCCCTGTTGAGACGGAGCGCCTGTTGAGCACACGGAATACCAGGCAGGAGTTTTGAGTTGGGGAATCCAGACGGGATCGCAAGATAGACGGGCCGAGACAGGGGAGCGTGGAGAAAGGCAGTCTTCACGACCATCTGCTGAAATTTGCAATCGTCGCGAGCTGCCAACACCACCATTGCTTGCAGCATGACTGTACTGGCTACTGGAGACACAAGGGCCGGTCCATCATCAGGAGATTGCAACTGCATATCCCCTCACACCACACATCTCGCCTATTTCCAGACTTTGGTCCCTGTCTCGTCGGTCTTGCAATTCAGAAGAAGGATAGTTGGTATGATCTCCTCCCCTTCCGGACGTGGGACAACCTCATAGACACCCTTCTCTTCCCAGGACATGTACTCACGGTCCACCGCCTCCTTCCACTGTTATGCCTCTGGTCCCCGCATCACTGCCTTCAGAGTCTTAGGCGTTGTGGCAAAATCAGGAAAAAATTCTGAAGGTAATCTCACTTGAATTATTTGTACCCTTGCTTACCCCTCACTAAACCGCTAAATCCACTAATCTGGTGCCTTTTACTGACATTTACTTCAGGTTATCATGATTTAGACTGTTTTAGAAGGCGTTTGAGACACAATTATTAAGGTACCCCACTAATTTGCCAGGGTTTAGTGTGACAGTTTTGGCGTTTTTTGCTGATGAACACCAACCTCCGCTGTCTCTCGTAGCTTCCACATCTTTTTGCGAACACGCTTCAGTCGTTCCACCACTGGAATCCCAGAGACTGGATCGACAGATGGCCCATCTTCTCCCACTGAATCGCGTATTGCCCCCACTGCATCCGGCTCTGCTCCCACTGAATTCGGCACTACTCCCACTGGATTGCCAGCCGGGCAGTTAAGATCCGAAGGAATCTGCGGAGCTAGGGGTGAGTCTAGCACATTGATGGACGCATTCTCATGGAATATCACATCCCGCGACCGAATAACCTTGGTAGTGCCCTTCACCTGAAGACGATACGCCTTGCTAGGTGTGTCATAGCCCAGTAACTGACACTTGGTCGCTCGAGATGCCGACTTTTTGCGACTTTTGGACACATCAATAGCAAAGCATGGCGACCCAAACACCCGGACGTGTGCAAGAGAAAAAGATTCATTCAGCCAGAAAGACAAAGGAGACGCAGAATTCGGAAGAGCGGAATGTGGGGTACAATTGTATATATGTGTCGCAGTCAATGCCACCTCACCCCACTACCCCCAAGCCATACCAGCCTCCTCCAGCATGCACCATACCCAATCAAACAGCGTGTGCTGGAAATGCTCAGCCACACCGTTTTGTTGCAACGAATCAGGGCATGATGTCTGATGAAGGATACCGGCATCAGCAAGGTAGTCAGCGAGCAAGTTTGAGTGATACTCGCCGCCACCGTCTGAGCGAAGAGTCTTGACTTTGAGTCCAGTGAACAGCTCAATGTGAGCCTGCAAGCGCATAAAGACTTTAGCAACTTTGTCTTTAGTTTTCAGCAGAAATACCCAAGCAACCTGAGAGAAGTCATCAATGAAAGAAGCGGTATACTGTGCACCACCAACAGAGGCATCAAACGGGCCGCACAAGTCAGAGTGAACAAGTTCCAGCGGAGCGGTAGTGACAGACAGCGAACAAGGGGAAGGAAGGCGGGCACCTTTCCCAAGCACGCATACACGGCAGCGTTCAATTGCTTCGAGATCCGATTTGGTCAACTTAGCAATGAGACCCGCATCGGCCAGTCGGCGCAGAACCCCAGCCCCAATATGTCCGAGGCGGCAATGCCAGCTCACACCAGTAGTCATGACGTTTGCAGCCGGTGCAGCCTGTACCATTGTAACTGATCCCTCAGTGTTCAGGATCCAAAGTTGGTCATGGAACGTTGCAGTCGCAATGGCCAGCAAATGAGAGCCATCGCTATAGATGGTGGCACCAGTCATGCTCAGGCTAAGGTGGAGACCAGCCTCAAGTAGAGTGCCGGTAGAGATCAGGTTGTGATGCAGATCGGGGACATGCAGAACATCCTCAAGGTAGAAAAAGGAAAGCGTGCCGCCAAGCTCCACTGGAATGGCCACTGTCCCACACTGGTTTGCCTCAATCCCATGGTTACCAATGCCTCGAATCAGTATAGGTGGGTAGAATTCCTTGATGCTCGTAAAGATCGACCGCACGCAAGTCATATGGCGCTGACACCCAGAATCAATGAGGAAGGTGCTAGTTGACGCTGCCGCATACGCAAGCACCTCCTTGGAGACCGAGTTATCCACAATAGCAGAGTATGCCGCATATGTCGGAAAAACAGGCCCAGGGACTACCGTGGCCACTTCAGCATGAACAGTCTCAATAGACCCAGATGGTAACAACGGTGTGGGCGGGGCAGGTGGGGCAGAAGGGGGAGACGTAGTTGCTACAGAGACTGTGGCCGGGGTTGCATTAGGTGTAGACGAGGAGTTCCCAGAGCTCTGGCAATTTTTACAGTCGGCCTTGCGCAACAACGGTCCAAAGATTTCAAGCCACCAATGTCGATGGTTCAGACTCGAGCATATCGCCTCCCCAGACCTATGTCTGGTATGCAAGCAATCCCAGCAGGTATTCTGTGCGCGATTTGCAAATGCAGGGTTCTTCATGCCAGTAAATGCGTAGCTTGTAGACAAATCAGGCGGTAGGAGCGAGTCATAGGCAGACACAGTACTAGAATGACCAGTTTGAGCAAACGCTGGATACGCAGATACTGTACCACCAGGAGCAACCCCGTGCACCTTCTGACCTTGGTATGGAGTCTCAAGCATCAGGCATAGTTTGTCGAAAGACGTTGTGTCGGTCTCCTCCTGATGCGAGACCCAAGAGCTATAGCTGGGCGAGAGTGAGTGAAACAGGATCGCTTTGCACTGGTGTTCATTGACCTGAAAGTGGGATCCATCCAACTGCCTTTTGAGCTGCCGCAAAGTAACAATATGCTCAACAATGTTTCCTCCTTCCGGCATGCGAAGATTTACAAGGTCTCCATTGATCGCCATTAACGTCGCGTAGTTGCTTGTCCAGTAGTGGCACTCAAGCGCGTCCCAGGCCTCCTTGGCTG
The DNA here is from genome assembly GCA_019677335.1 of Ceratobasidium sp. UAMH 11750. Taxonomy (NCBI): domain Eukaryota; kingdom Fungi; phylum Basidiomycota; class Agaricomycetes; order Cantharellales; family Ceratobasidiaceae; genus Ceratobasidium; species Ceratobasidium sp. UAMH 11750. The sequence continues at coordinate 15,874 of WSLM01000070.1, read as the reverse complement.
TCTTGGTCCCTTCCAGGTAGCGGTACGTCATGTCGTGATCCAGCGCGCCGACAATAGTCAACCATACCGCAGCATCTTCCTGAGTCCATTTCTCCAATGCACGCAGGTCGGCCCCGTCTGGTCGAGTCGCAGACCTGTCAAGATGTCCTCATAGGCCAGCCGATTCAATCACATCAGACACTGCAAAGGACCACCGTGTGTACATCCCGTCTTTAAGCTTTGGTAGGTCCACATTAGATGCACGCAACGCCTTGGCCTTGCGCGATTCGACCTCGGACGGTGTACGTTGATGCGGCTACGGCTGCATGTTCTAAAATAAGGAGGTGACAAGCGCAGTGAGCTGATCTGGCGTAAGGCTGATAGACGCATGTGAGCCTGTTGTCGTGTTGCCTGGTGTCGTCTGAGAGTTATCAGGCGTAGCCCCTTGAGCGGCTGGACCAGTCATGGCGTTCGAAGAGAAGCAAATGGGTGAACCGAGCGGGGACTGTGGAAGATTCAAGAATGAAAGTGGGGATTCCGGACCGTGAGGTGAATCGGGAGGAGAGGACAGATAGTTAGGTAGTTGATCAAGTAGACGGCGGTTCTCGGCGTATTTAGTGGCTCGAGTCTCTGGCATACATGTCCTAGGCCAAATGGAGAGCAGAACAGGAGCCACTTCAGCATTTTTTTGTAGACTAGACAGATATTTTAGCCTCATTTGTGCATCTAGACAAAAAGCGGCGAGGTCTTCGAGGTCTAGCAGACAGCAGTCTAGACGAAGCTGCTTTCTTCTAGAGATAAATTGGAGAGGCTAGACACCTCGTTCTAGACATTGGATGTATTCTACACAAGTCTTTTCCGTGAATAGACATGCTGTCCGTCGTCTAGACTGTGGTCTTTCTGGTACATAGACTAGTTTACCAGTGTCTAGCCTGAAGTTTTCGTTGGCTTAGCTGTGTCTAGACAACTGAATTTCCTCTACATAGACAACTTACCTTGAGTCTAGACCATGTGCCTGTGAGAGCTAGATTATCTCTGCGGTATCTAGACTAATATCTGTCTTGCATATAGACACACTTCTCTGTGTCTAGACAGCATTCTTCCTGGTATGTAGTCAGTCATGGCTTTATCTAGACATCTGGATAGACCTACACCTATCTAGCCGCAGGACCAATTTGCTGTTGTCTAGACAGATGTCTCCTACGATTGTAGACTGGTGTCATGTCTTCTGGGCAGCTATCCATGCCACATGTAGACCAGCCCTGACTGGTCTAGACACCTGTCCTTCCAGCATGTAGACATGTTGGGACCTTTTGCAGTTGTCTAGCCCAGGTGTTTTTAAGCCTGTAGACAGGTATACAGTCTTCTTGGTAGCCATCTCTGCTCTCATAGACAAGCCGTTACTTGTCTAGACTCCTATCTTCTCAGCATGTAGACAAGTTGTCAGTCATCCAGCCAGTTGTCTTGCCTGGCGTCTAGACGGATTCGTCATCTTCTAGACCACTTACTATCGTTGGCCAGGGGTATATTCATGCTGGCTAGACAGCTTCTGATCGCATGTGTTCAACACTTCTTGCAACACTCATGATGGCTAGACTGATTCATACTCTTTACCCAGGTGTAGATGTTTCCGTTGTCTAGCCTTATTAGCAAGGTCGTCTAGTCAAAGCCACTGCTTTCAGCTACTCTTGCAACTAACATGATGGTCTGTCTTCGTCAAGACTACAAATTCATGTCTGGCCCTTACATTGCGCATCGCCTTGACGTCACTCCACCAGATTCTCTACTGCTATCTAATCAAAAACCTAAGATCACTTCTCCCTTCTACCCTGCTGCAGCATGTAGACGTTCGCGTATCTAGCCTCAGATCCTACATCACAGCACAGTTGTGGTCAGCACGCAATACAGTACTGCAACTTGACACAAATATACATTTTCCCGAGCTTGAAATAGGTCCGTTACCCTTACGAGCGCTTCCAGGCTCATGCTTGCAGCCTGGTACAACATACATGACTTCTGTCAACATGTAAAACCTATGACAACAACAATGCAATGCATGTACCTGGTTTGCTTGCTATCAGATCCTCCGCCCAACACGTGGTGTGTCTCATCCAGCCGACGATTCCTCTCTGTTAGAAAACTCTGGGTCTGGCGGTGGAGAGGTATCAACCGCTGCAAACTACATGAGGGGCTGCATAATTACCTCACCACGCTGGCCCCATATACACGTGCGATGTCTAGGTCGGTGGTTGAATTTGCAGTCAGCGCCGTCGTGGGTGTCTGAGCTGCGCCTACCTTTGGAAGAAAGGTGCTGACATGGCAATAAATGGGTGGAGTGGGTGGCGATGGATTGGCAGAGCGGGTGGTGGTCAGATGGAGAAGTTCAATCGAGGACCCTGTTGCTGTTCGGCTCCGTGCCGCTTTGATCCGGTCTGACATAATCAATCTTCTAGACAACCCTGAGATAGTCCGACTCGTGTCTACCACGTGTTGGGACTTTGCGTTTTTTCCACTCTTGCTGGCTCCTGTACTCGTCGCTCTTGTACCCTTCTCCCACCTGCCACTCGAACAATGGCCATCAAAGTGGTTCCTCCGGCTAGCGAACGTTCTGTGGAGGGTAGTATCGCCTGGACTGATGAAGAACGGGACATATTCAAGTCACATGCGCTCTATTTCCGTAGACACCACACCAAAGAGAACAACCTTGCCACTCAACTTGGGCACGAACTCAGCACACAGTTGTGTGAAGAGCACGGTCTAGAGGATAGCATGCCAGACACGAAGAAGAAGTTTATGGACAAGGTGAGTCTAGACGTCTTTGTGTACAAGTGTCTAACTCACTGCATATAGACGATACAACGTTGGTTCTATTCGCCTGCTTCTCGTGAAGCGGCTGATGCAGCCAAAGAGGCTGAGGCTGCTGAGGCAGCCTCTGATCCAGCTTCTCCTGACCCGATGGCTGAGAACCTCAGCTCGGCCACTGTCTCTCACCCTTCGACCATTGTCTCCCCTCCCAAAGCGACTCCAACTCAGACAGCTCCGTCTACAGAATCTGCACCCCCAGCCCCCGCCACCAAGACCGCTCGCCCCCAGGTGAGCAAGATGAAGACGCCTAAAGCTCAGAAAAAGGCATTGAACGCCAGGACTGCAGTGCCCGAGCAGCAAGTTGATCTCCCCGCTACAGCCCGGGGTCTCTGGTTTGCGCAGAACGAAGTCGAAGTCTGTTGTACGAGCGATAATCTTGTCAAAGATGGACTAGACGCCAATATCGCCTTGGAACAGGCCACCCGGGCCGCTTTTGCGATGTTGGACGAGGATGAACGTGCTCACTGGCTAGAAAAGGCAAAAGAGGATATTGAGGCTAAGCGCAGGGCGGAAGAGCAGGCGAAAGCAAGGCAAGACGCTGAAGAGAGGGAGCGAGCGCGACAAAGGTATGTACTAATTAATTCTCCACCTGTCTAGACTAAATGCTGTGTGGTATGCTCTAGAAAAGCGGCTGAACTCCTCAAGACGTTGGAGGATCATATTTCGCCCTTACAAGACTCCCATGGGCAACGACTCATTGTGCATATTGTCAATCCCACCACAAAGAAGGTTGCCTTGTAAGTTTTTCCTTAACTACGTCACTATCCCCAGTATTGCCTCACATATATCCAGGTGGTTGAGCCCGGTGTTGCGGGGCAAACTCAAACAATCTGACCTAGATGCCATCCGCCAGCAGATTGAGAAGCTGGCTTTTGAACCAATGGCTACAGGTAAGCTGGATCAGTCGTCTTAGATGCACCAAAGTATATCATACATCCGAACGCAGGCTCGAAACCTGTGCAGACCAACCCGATGCCTCAGCTACACCTAGACCCGTCCAGCGCTGCCCCCAATTACCCTAGACTTCCCCCTGGCGTTACTGACAAGCACGCGCGATGTCAGGTGTTGTCCGACTTTTTCCGCAGCGTGTGGAGTAAGTCCGACTTAGACAATCCTCAAACTGCTTGATACTGACCTCTTCTCCGTTCTCCAGTTGGACAAGGAGTGAAAGACGGGCATGTGCCATACGAGCGCATCCAATCGACCCAAAACTGGGGCGATTTCTCGATTCTAGGTGCTCACTGTGGACCTCCAGGCGTTCTGTTCAAAAATCCTCTCACCTGCGATGCTGCTCACGTCAACCCTTGGTACGACTTCATCCTCGACGGCCAAGCGAGCAGCATCATTGTCTTCCAATTTGGCACAGTGCTGTGCCACGCCTCTCTCAAGCCTGCCAAAGGTTTCACCATTTTCCGCGGGGAGGACTTGACCAACGAGAATGAGCCAGTCATGTTCTACCCCCAACCTATCCACGATATCCCCTTTCCTGCCCGAGTGACTTGGTCGCGCGAGTCTGTCGCTTACGCCAAATCACTCCATTCCAGTGCTGACAACGCCAGTATGTACTGTCTTGCATACTTGACTGTATGTTCTAACAGACTGCATCGTCTAGATGAGGCCGAGGAGTCGCAATTAGACTTTTGCGATGTCCCTGGCCATTGGGAGCAGCAAATGATCGAGCTCTGGGCGGATCTATGCTCTGTGCCCAGTTCAATGTACAAAGACAGGGCCCCAGTTGTCAAGGCCTGGATCAACCTCGAAGATCAGGCGGCGGAGTGCGGACTCGTTTGGGTAAGTCTAATCCTCTGTTATCTACATGTCTAACTGTTTTTTGCCATGTCATACTAGTCACAAAATCACGGACATCTACGGCCTGAGCAAGACGATATTCGTCCAGCAGTCCTGGTAGACACAGACTACCGAGGACGCTACGAAGACGAGCGTACCGCGGTCATCACGACTGACAAGCAGGTACAGGAGATCGAGCAGTACTATACCTCAATGCAGCCCGAGCATTGTCGAGCAGACGTGGGAGCGATCTGGGCGTTCTCCAAGCTAGGAGCATTCTGCGCTGCAAGCAAGGATTGGAAGCCGATCGCCTGGGGTGGCGAGGGTGGAATTATCGGTCTGGTAAAGGTTGTCCAGTACGCTGGATTTGACACCCATGAGAGTGGTAAGGTGGTACGCATTACTAGATGGGCAAAGCTAGCCACTGATTTTGAGGGTATGCTGCAGTCCATGAAGGCGTACATGGAATGGGTCCCAAGCGCCGCACCGGTGAGTAAATGCTCATCCTTCTGTCTGGAACGCGTCTAACCAGCAATCTAGTCTCCTACTGACCCTTGGAAGCGCAAGCTCACCAAGCTAGATGGCAAGGAACCTGTATCCACCCCCACAGCAAAAGGCGACGCAAAGCGGGTCAGGATCATGGAGTCTAGCCGCTCAGTTACGGACCCTGGGCCAGCATCCTCAAACCTGAAGCCCAAAGCTCGTCGCACGTCCCGCTCCACCACGTCTAAGAGTGGTTAAACTGTGTAGTATCGTCCAAATGTCTTGTTTTGCGTGTATTCTTCTGTCTTTGTCAATCTATGATGGGCGCTCTGCGTGCATGTTCCATTTTACGTTTCCTGTCTATTGCTGTATCGTCTGTTTGTTCAATTTACATGATTTCTTTCAAGTTGAAGTGCAATACGATGCTTTGTTGCATCCAGACACCATCTAATGGGTGTTATCATGTCCTAATACCTCAACCTTGGATACCAAGCGAACTCAATTGATTACATCATAAGCAGTCTAGACTTAGCCCGATCCCATCTGCCTCATGGGGAAACATGTGTCTAGCTCGTTTTTTTAATCGGCTCTCGCCCTCTCATTCTCCTCCGCCATCTCTCCTCCTGTCCCACCTTCTAGAGTCAACATGTCTGCTGTGGAAAGTGCTCCTCCGCTCCTGCGATACATGAGTCAGAGTATTAGATGGACTCCAGATGAGTACCAACTCTTCTACTCCAAATGCGATCACTACACCGCGACATTCCGTCCTGGCAGTGGCGAGGCGGGCCAGCTCACCAGCGAGCTTGGTGCGCAGCTGCGACAGAAGGCAAACGTCAATGATAAGATGTCGGAGAAGCAGATCGTGCATATGACTGGGGTAAGTGTCATTTTTGTCACTATCTACAGCTGGCTAACTGTATTGTCTAGGTCATTAGGAAGTGGTTCCTCAATAACTGGACGAAGCACGCCGATATGACAAAATTCGTCCCCCACCCAGCTGTTCCCAAAGGATCGAAAAAGTCGAAGGGAAAAGCAACGGACAAGTCGACTGCCGCTGTGTCCTTGGAGGCTAAGACAACCGAGCTGGCCCGCACCCTTTGGGCAGAGGTGGATTCTTCGTGGACCGGGATGATGGATAAGTACGTTGTACATGGATTAGACAAGGCACAGGCCAAATTGCTCGCTATCTTGACTCGCTTCACCAAGCTCACCAAGGAGGACATCGATAGTTGGATCAACGCTGCCCGGGTGAAAATCGAACAGGACAACCGGCCGCCAACAAAAGCAGAGATAGCTGAGCAGTAAGCGTTTCACGCTTGACATGCTTTTGACTGGGTGTTAACGATTATTACTTGTTGTAGAAAGACCAAGGAGATCCCAGCGATGTTGAGTCGATGCCTGGCTCCGTATGAGCAGACCAGCGGCAATTACTTTCTGGTCCATTATTTCAATGGTACAGCGCAGCGTCTGAACCTGTAAGTCATCTCTTGTTTAGACCCTCGATAGACTATTCACTCTGGCATCCTAGATGGGTGAGTCCGATGTTTGAGCCAATGCTCCAGCGCCAGGAGTCTAGACAGATCGATGTTTCTATTTCTAACTTGATTGCGACCGAGTATGCCAACCAGCTCACGCCAGGTACGCCATGCGATTCACTCCTGAAACCTTAGACCATGCTGAGGACTTGTTCACACTCTAGCATGGAGCTCGAACAATCCTCCCCAACCGGCGGTCTATAGGAACCCCAACTCACCTCGGAGCTTTTTCCCTAGACTACCCGCGGGTGTAGACGATGCTATGGAGCGCCGTAGACACCTCTCTACGTTCTACAAGATCATATTAGGTGATTACACTGCGTTTCCTACCCTTTAAGGTATAGACTGAGGAGTCTTGTTCTAGTCGGACAAGGATGTAGCGAATCTCGTGTGCCCTATACTCGCATCCAGGCTGAGCACTCCCAGTCTAACTATCGGACAGTGGCGGCCCACTACTGGTTCGCGATGTTCCGTTCTGCTCCCCTCATGAACTGAAAGTTGAGCACCTGAATCTTGTCTGGGAGGAATACCACGCTCGTCAGACTCGCGACCAGCTTCCGTTCATGTTTAGCATGATACTCTGCAACCCTGCTACGCGAAAGGTGCCGAGCTGTCAAATGTTTCTTACTCACGACGTCGAGGAGGATCAATCTACAATCTTCTACCCAACCGCGATTACCGATCTACCATATGGGAATCGAGTGAAGTACAGCGAAGAATCCACCACGTATGCGCAATGGCTACTGCAGGTAGTACCAGAGACCGGTAAAGTCTTCAAACTGCTTTTCTGCGTTATCTAGCGCACTAACTGTCGTCTAGACGCGGAATGTGCTGGAAGATCGAATGCCTCTGTTCTGTCTGAGTCTGGTTCGCCCCTCCTTGTCTCTGCTGCATTCCACCAATTGCTAACAACTCTGAAAGATATCAAATCAGCAAGCAGCGACGCAGATGTCTTAGTTCATGACGCAGCTCCAGCACTGGATTCCGGTACGATATCTATTCACTAGGCTGTATGAATACTCATTTTCCTTCTAGACATCGAGGAAGACGCGCCGAGTGCCCAGAAGCCTGGACGTGAGCAGGAGACCATTCAAGAGGCTGCTTCAGGTACGCTCATCAATAGTGTCTAATCTAAACCAGTCGCTGATCCTATATACCTTAGATATTCAGCAGTTTAGTGACTCTGAGCAGGAGGAGGCCGACACAACAATCACTCTGAACGACAGTATGTATTGTTTCACTCATGTATGCTTGATGAATCGCTCATATGCCTCTACAGCGAACATCCAGACTGCTGATGAACTGTTGTTGGTTCAGCCATCCGTCACTGTCAACCAGAAGTCGGTTTCTGAGCAGTCTGATATGTTCAAGAGTCCTGGAGCACCAGAATACGAGTCTTCGACCCTCAATGTAGAATTTCTCGAAGGTCTAGACTCTGCCGACCTAGCCAAGGCCTATGAGACCGCGATGAATGCTCTTGAGGACATTCCTCAGAATGAATCGCTTGAGCAAGTCACTGAGAGTGAGTACTAATGTGTCCTACGCCGACATCAGGCTGATGGCTTAACAGGTGTCTTAGATGGGCAAATCGAATCTCTTGAGTCCAACCCGGGTAAGAGACTAGACGGGTGTCTAGCTAGCATTCTGATCTTGCTGTGCACTGTAGACCACAACAATTCAGCGCCTGTGCCTTCAGTGGCAAGTCTAGAGGATCAGTTCCTCAATCTAGACGGCCATCCCTTGCCTCTCAAGTGTCCTGACGGCTGGAGCGAGACCATGAATGCTCTGAACGACGACATGCAGCGTGTACCAGACAATCTAGCAGAAGTCTGGGCGCCGGTCGTGGCCCAATGGCATGTGTTCGAAACTGTTGCTATGAGCCATGGACGAATTTGAGTGAGTCTAGCCTATGCTTTTGACGCTTAACTCTTCTTATCATCATCTCAGCCTCAGGAAAAAGGCCATCTACGCCCCAAGTCTGCTCGTTACAACCCACCAGCACTCGCAGATGCTCAGCACATTGGACACACGAAGGAGAACTGGGTCGCCAAAGTCTGCACCACCGATCAGAGCCATGAAATCAAGATGTTCTATGTGGCATTGCAACTGATGCACCGGAAGATAGCCATGGGGAAGAACCTCAACTACTACGCACTCACCAAGCCAAGCGGCACTGAAGACGATTGGAATCTTATCGCTTTTGGTGGCGAGTTCGGCATGGTCGTCATTCTCAAGCTCATCCTGTACTGGGGATTGGACTTCCATGATACCATGCAGAGCATGAGCGATTGGATGAAGGTGGTAACAGACCTGGTGTCAGTGCTCAAATGCATGACCGAGTATATTGGCTGGAAGTTTAAATCAGTACGTCTTGCTCTTCTCTGCATAATTCAGTTCTATCTAATGACTGTATGCGATCTACACTGCAGATAACAAAGACACCAGCTGCTCCAGTGGGTCAAGATCGATCTTTTCTTCCTCTGCATTTGACTGACAAGTATTTACACAATATCTAGCTTCCACCATCGTACGTCACCCAACCAGTCCCCAGTGGGTCTGGAACTGGAGCCCGAGTCGCGAAGCACAAGCTTACGCAGTCGTCTCCATCCAAACCCAAGCTCTCTGGGGATCTAGGAGCTGTGGCTGCTTCAACAAGCCAGCAGCCCCAGAAGGCACCATCTAAGCATCGCAAGAGCACTATGGTGGCCAAGGCAGCCGATGTCGACCAGCCTTCTGCAGCCGACGTGTCTATCGCATCCACCAGTGCTTCTGCTGAGAGTGGACTTCGGCGCAGTAGTCGGGCTCCCAAGCCGCAGCAGCGCAGCAGCTAAGTGCTCCAACAATCCAGACAATACTTCATGACCTTCATGACTTGTTCCTAATATCTCTTTTATTGCTCATGTGTCGTCTACGCCATGTAACTCACGTGCAGCTACGCTTGTATTTATGACTCGCCTCACCATCTAGCCTTTGGCTACAGCCATTTCCTCCACTAATATATTTTGCGAGCCTAAATTGCATGTGATATAAGTCCAGCTGTGCTTAGAGTGACCTGAGATAATAAAATCCCTTTGTGAATAGGAAACAGCAGTGTGTGTCATTTATGTAATGTTACTGACCTCCTGCTGCTTAGGCTCTCCCTCAACATGAGAAAAACCAAAAGCCTTGCTAGCCGTGTCATTTCTCACCAATCTCTTGCGCACACCTCCCCAGCAGCTCCTTCATCCAGCCAGCCAGCGATTGCAATAGACTATCATGTACCCCACTTGACGGCTCGGTCGGACCTTGCAGTGGTGAAACAGTCAAGGAAGCAACGCAGAGTCAGCACTGCGCCCAGCTATGATCTCAGCCATCTCAATCTGGCACGCCTATCTCTTGCCTCTGGGGTATCTTCAACTGTGGCATCATCTGGGGCTAATACACCTCATGATTCTACTTGTGTCTCCTCGCCGCCTGATTTAGACAGTAACTATGGTGTGCATGGCCACCCTGACCAATCCTCCAGTCTAGAGCAATCAGCTAGAAAGCCTGCCGACCTTGATATATCACTTCTGTTGGAGTGTCTTGATGAGGCTGCGCTAGATGAAAAACCAGAAGAGCAGGAGCCGAAGCCAATTGAGAAACAGTCTAAGCGACAAGGCAAGGTTAGACAGTTCATGTATGCATTAGTCTACCACTCATAGACTGAACAATTAGAGCTCGAATGATATCCTCAAGGAGTGGTCTGATGCGCACCTCGAAGGCTATCTGGATGTGCTGTTTGAGCGGGAAAACCTGTCCAGTGATGTCTGCATTACTTGCGGCAACGGTTTCAAGACGCCTGACAATCTAGATTCCATCAACGAGTCGCCTGTGGACAAGCAAAACATCAGCGATTCTGCACTCAAGTGTCTAGACTGCCCAATCTCCCACACAGCATGTAGCAAATGCTGCTTGACTGAGCATGCATACCTGCCTGGCCATCGGATTGTGTCTTGGACCGGTTCTCACTGGAAGCGAACTAGTCTACATGACTTGGGTTACATTCTATACCTTGGACACAATGCCCAGAGCTGTGAAGTCTTCAACAGCGCCGGTGGAGCACCAGTCATCCCCAAGGTGGTGGAAATGACTATCGGAGACACCACCGGGTTCAACACTGTCAGAGTGGGGTTTTGCATGCACAAAGAGGCTAGACCGTACCATCTACAGCTCTTGAAGGCTGGTATCATGCCTTGCACTGATGCTTTTCCCAAGTCTGGCTTCACTCTGACGCTTCTCGAACTGCATGACCTACTCCTCTATGTGGCTAAGGTGTCGACATCAAGGATCAACCATGTGCTGTCTAAGTTGACTAATACTCCTTTCCCTCACTTGGTGAGTCATGTAGACACTCACTGGTGGCGGAGCTGACGTCTGACACTAGACCCCAAACCGTTACCGAGAGCTTATGCTATGCTCTCAAAAATATGGCCACCTAATGGATCTAAGACACAGTGGTGCAGCGCATATACCCAACAAAGACTCACAAGGTGCCCGAGATTTGGCTGTTCGCTGCCCTGTGTGCCCTAGACCGGGCTGGAATTATGAGCCAGATGATATTATTGATGCTGAGAAGTATGCAATTGAAGTCCAAATGGGTCCCATAACTCACATTTCAGATCTAGGCCTTATTTTCGCTCTTACTACTGCTTTGATGGCAACTCTCGCAACCCTCGAAAATCCAAAGCTGATGATGCCAATGACATAGCCCTGTCGGATGGGCGGAAATATTTTGTTGAACAAGCCAACTATCTTGCCTGGATCAATTCTCCAGCCTCAGATCCCCCATCCAAGCGCAAGGTCAGTAGGCGTTGAGTGGTGCTAGCCATGTATCCGTAGACTCATGTTTGTTGCTCAGAAACCTGCTTGTGATCACCACAAAGCTGCCAGCGGTGTCTTCAAGAACTGGCATGGTCTAGACGTGACTGGCATTGGAGCCATCACATGCGCTCGACATAGTCTTTTTGCTGATGGAGGAGTGGTGAATTTTTACCGTGGAGAGCTGTGAGTCTAGTCTACAGAGCACGCATAGCATAGCTGAGTATCCTGGTGTAGCTTCAAATATGCGATTATGCCTTCTCCTCAGTAATGGCTCAGCAGGCAGACGAAGGGCAAGACCTTTTTGGGTTCATCTACGACATATATTGTCACTGGTTTGTTCACTTTTTGCCCAGACTACGCCAGCTGCCACTAGACATCCGGGTTAGCGAAGACATCCTGAAGCAAATCATTGGAGCTATCGGCAAGATGCATCTAGCTGGCCATGAACAACAATGCTGGATTCGGTTCTCTCTCAACTACCTCCAATACTCTGGTCGCATAGATGGGGAGGGCTGTGAAAGAGCCTGGTCTCACCTCAACGAAACAGCTGGGTCTACTTCAGAGAAAGGACCTGGTGCTCGCATCGACCATCTCAATCATGTTATGGGATTCTGGAACTTTGACAAGGTTGTAGGAATGAGTGAGTCTAGACGCATATAGCCAGCATTTTGCATACTCAAAGCTCTGCTAGCTTCGTTTCTTGTGAAGAAATTTGTCGATGCAAAGAAGCAACTAGTTGAACAAGACCATGACTTTCAAGAGTACCATGCATCAATTGACACAGAGCTGACAGAGCAATGGGCAGAACTACCAACAGAGCCTGTGAAGCAAAAGGGCAAGTGGACAAGTGTGTACAAGCCTTCGCATATGGCTGGTAAGTGTTTCATAATTGTTTAGACTTTAGCTAGACTTATTCGATATTTCAGGGTGTTGTGACCTACCCAGGGAAGACCCACATTTTCTTTATTTTTCGGGACTTAGCTGTTACCGTCTAAGTCAAACCCCAAGTCATGTGACCCATAACCACCGTAACGTAACACTGATGTCTGGTAATCTCTCCCTAGTAATGCAGACGTCAGGCGTCACCAGTCACGTGACCCGTAACCACCGTAACATTACCGTCAAAGTCAGGCCCCAGGTCACGTGACCTGTAACCACTGTAACATAACACTGACGTCTGGTAATCTCTCCCTAGTAATGCAGACGTCAGTTGTCACTTGCCATCGTGAGACCAAACAACTTACGTAACCACAACAAAGGTCACATGACCACGACTGATCATGTGATCCCAGGATTACGAAGCGGCTCTTATAAGATTCGGAGCCGCGCTAACGTCAGTAGTCACTACACGTGACCTTACCACGTGACTTATTCACGGACTGCGGACTGCGGACTGCGGACTGCGGACTCCTCATGTATATAAGAAAGAGCAAGGGCAAGATGGCGCCCCATCTTGCTTTATCTCGTCCACCACAGTGACTTGTAACACACTTAGACATACGAATACAGACAAGACTTTAACACTACAGACGACATTAGAACCTCATAGAGGCAGAAACAGAACAGAGTGACCACTCCTTGAGCCAAGAACCACGGAATCAGAATAGGTCACGACACAGGGCCTGAAAAGCCAAATGAGTCTAGTGTCCAAGATGCAGAAACAGAGCCATCCGAGTCACCAGCATCGTTTGAGGAGGAATGTAGAAAGTGGATCCTTGAAGGATTCCACATTGAGACCGCCAGGTGAGTCACACGAACCATAATATCAGGCCCTATCAACAATACATATTGCAGAGAGCGGCTTGCGTTGCTAGTTCTAGACAGCAAGACCAATCCTGGGCCATCCAAAGACGCTGAAATCAACCGGCAGCAGTCTACGCTTCTCCAGGAGATCAACTCCCATGAGGAAAAACGCACTCAATTCATGCCCTCACTTGAAACTCCTGATGCGCCTCAGTTTCCTTCTAGTAGTGGCCGAAAACTGCTGGAGAAGGACGCTGAAGATCCAGAAAATTGGTTACTATTGCTCCCATTGTCCTTCCTGCTGGCATCTCTAGAGCTTCACAGGGCGCTGCATATTGCTAAGCTAGGGCAAGGCTTGAGGACTGACAACTGTTACAAAGCCCTTGGTGACCTTAGACTGGAGCTTGGACGAAAGGCACACTTTGCTCGCTTCAAGAAGAAAAATGTACAAGGAGATGCCCGCTCTACCCATGCCCAGAACACTCTGCAGCACCATGGCAAACGCGTCAACTTTGCGGCCTGGCAGTACAACTACAGCAGGCATGCCCTATATGCACTTGGTTGGGGAAGCCAGGGCCAACGGGAGTTCAAAACTCTCCAGCAATCTGATCTGGTCATGCTGTTGTCTTACATGGAAGACGACCGTATGACACTGGGACATGGGTATCGCAAGATACCCTGGATATGGAAGAGCTATGCTAGCCAGGATGAAGCTGAGGCAGCGCATGGAAAAGATGGTGGGGATGAATGGATAGTCGAAGGTACAGTACGTTCAACCGGCAGACATCCAGGAACTGAGACTGCACCCCTCAGCACAGCGTGTGGAGTGGTTCCAGGCCAGAGCAAGGGCTGAACGTTGGCGCGAGGAGTGCATTTTGCTCAAACGAGAAATGGCGATGATTCAAACAGACTTTCATCAACATGAGCGTGTCTGGAGACAATGGCAGCGAGCCTTCTCTAGCACCCACACAGCTCCAGCTGCTGGCTGAGCTGCTTATGCTGCAAAGCAAGCTACCATGTGGCAACAGCTCCGCAGCTATGCTGCTTCACAATGTAAACCCTATCTAGAGGTAGGTGACATCGGATTCCAGAGTCTGAGAAGACTAAATGAGACTTAGGATCCGATTGTGCACTTCCAATGGTCCGAAATGAGTGTTGCAAGCCTTGCTCTAGGCTGATGCATCCTGCAGAATCGCTGGAGATAGATCATTCAGTGTCTTAATGGATCTCATTGTTCTAGACATGCTAGACATGTGTTGATGTGTTTGGTGTGTGTATCTAGAGCAAGACTGATACCTGATTCATACATTCTAGACGATTATGGTTTGTAATATTACATAAACAAACTGTCAAACCCTGCAAGAGGGACTTCCTGCTCATCACTGAACGATCACATTACCATCACACCCCTCAGACCTGCGCTGCCTCCAACCTCTCCCTCCACACTTTGTGCACTTTAGATACCCACACCGTCATCTCCTGGTGACATTGAGGGACGCAGAGCAGGTAACCACACGTTTGAACATGTCTCAAGTGGCTCTCTGGTATGTTTGGCGTTTTCAGTGTATGATATGGCCAGTGAGCTAACATATAATCTTTTCTGAAGGCGCATCAAGGTTACGAAAAGAAGAGGAGAGATGGCATTGGGTAACAGTTGGGTCAACGATGGAAGTTTGTCCCCAGGTGTGTGCGCATCACTGTCTAGTGTAAACTACTTGCTGATTTGGACAAGCTTCAGTCGCTAGCAACAGGCAACCACGATACTCAGTTTTCAATGGTGAGCAACTGATGTTTGTGTGAGGGGATTGCTGACAGACTGGTTTTCAAACAATAACAGCGTCGGGGGGTAAGGTATTGAGGCCAGATGGTGATTTATTGTGTGTTCAAGTTTTTTAGTCTGCTAACGATGCTATAGACAGAGGATGTACTGGGTGCAAGATGATGGACTAATCTGCACACGTGAGATGTGTCCCGAGCATGAATAGCATGCGACGACACTTGTAGATGCGAGTTTCGGAGGATTTTCTAGCCTATAAATGTAGTATACAGGTATCCAGACACATGGAGAGAACAAAACGAATGCTAGTAGACAATGCTTTAGACCACTGCCCATACTCTAGAACTGGCAACTTCGAAAGAGAGACAGCTGGCTAGTAGAGACTTGTCTAGGCTACATGTGACAGAGGAATGTGTCTTAGAAGACATGGAGCTAATCTGAGTGCTGGAAGGAAATTTGTATAGGGTGGAGGCTGTCTACATGTTGGACAAACTGCCACTTAGATGGCAGAGCTGTCTATGAGACAGCAGAGCTGTCTGTGAGACAGTAAGGTTGTCTATGAAGACGGCAGACTTGTCTATAAGATACATCAGCAAAACCCATGTGAGCTACATTGGGCTGTGTAGTGCTACGTAGCATAATATAGCCTAATGTAGCTCTGTAGCCGGACCCCCAGAATGTTTTTTCAAGGTTGGCTATGTACTTGTCCTGTGGGCTACTGTATTCATGGCTATGAACAACCATACATACCACTCTTATACAATGAGTGTAATGTTCTGTGATCAGTGCCATCCAGTATGTGGCTGTTTGACCTTGATGATATGTCCTCCTGTGTGTGTAAGCAGCCACTGGTCACCTGACT
>WSLM01000069.1:0-35490 GCA_019677335.1 Ceratobasidium sp. UAMH 11750 | reverse complement strand
AGATCTGTGGAGCTCCACGTGACGATGACGTCATGCTCTAGACCCACTCATAGCCCTGCCTTTATCGCCGTTTGCTGCTGGCTCCAACCACCACCACCCGATAACCACGGATACAATGCCCGACACTACTGGTGGAGCAACCAACTCGGGTTCGGGCTCTGGCTCGGGCTCTGGGTCAGGATCGTCGAGCGACTCTAACAAGACCGTCCGACAAACCCCGAAGCAGATCGCTCCAGGTCAGCCGGAACAGACCACATTTACATTTTCGTCAAGACGTTCTCCGTTTATACACACCTCTCCCCCTGGTGCTGTCGTCTTTACGTCTGCACATCGGCGAGGCGGTGACGTGCCTCGCGATCGAGTTCATCGGAGGCAGCCTGGGGCTCCCCAAACGGCTCCGTCCAAACCTGACTCGGACTGGATTCCACTTCGCCCGCTGCAGCCTGTGAAAGAAGTCACCATGCCACTGTTCAACGGCTCTCCGAAATCCAGGCGCATTGACGTCGGACCTAGCACTGTTGTCTTTGCCAGTCGCCCGCCCCCCGAGCCTCAGAGCACCAGAGCCCGGCCCTCTCCGCGCTTGTCTCTGGTCGCTCAGCATTATCACGCTACTGCTAGGCACCCTTTTTTCGACGCTCCTCCTCAACTTGTTACACCACCGCCCCCACAAGATCCGTTCTCCCAACTCGCACGGCGAGACAGCTACTTTCCGCCTGTATCATCTCCGAAGCATTCCCGGTCATCTGAAGTGGCGCATAAACACCGCCAACCATCCTCAAGCAAAGCTACCACGTCTTCTGATTTTCGACAGCCCCGAGCGAGCTCATCTCGTGCTGCCACCATCAAAGGGTCCACGACCACATCTACTCACTACCGAGAGCACACACGCCGGGAACCTTCGCTCTTTCTCTCAGAGCCCAAACCTGCACCTCCCTCAACTCCAACCCCAACCAACCAATCTGTGCTCATTGCTTCCCAATCCCAGTCTCAATCCGCGACTCCCAGACCACTCAAATCCCGCTCTCCCAAATCCACCACTCCTCCTAACCACAACCGAAGCTCACCGCAACCCCAACCGTCGATTGCGGTATTCAAAGACTGCTTTGGCGTGCTCACCGCAGCCGAGAACCTGTTCCCCGCCTGCCCACGCAGCCGTAGTCGTAGCGGGTCCGACGGCGGGTCCGGCTCGATTGGAGGGCGAGGGAGATCAGATTTCCAGAGGAGGTGGACGAAGCGGTGGTTGCGAAGGACAATGCGCGGTGTGGGGAGCATGGGCAGCGGGAGTGGAAGCGGGAGTAGTATTGATACTCCCACTAAAAGGGCGAGGTCATCGGATGGGAACTCGGGGAGCCTGTTCCTCTCGTCGAAAGGCGCGCAGTCGACTGGGTCTCAGGACTCACTCGACCGGGTGCGCATCTCGAGGTCGAATGCCGGCTCGCCAAGCGAGGGGCTCACACAGATGATTCAGAGCGCAGGGTTGTCGGATGTAGATGAAGGAGGGACGGATGCTGAAAGGGGGGATAGTCCTGACCGGGAGACGGAGGCAGTTGTTGGTGCGAGCATGTTGGCAGCCGCTGAGCCTACCGTGAATGCGATGGAAGAGCTGGAAATGGAGGCGCCTGCGGCGATAGTTCAAGCAGCAGCATAAAAATGTTTTACCCCGCGTTTCATGTACGTCCATTTTCCCGTTCTCATTCCTCATACCCATTAAAAGCAGGCAGATTCATCATTCGACGCCCTACTCACAGACTCCGTTCTGCAGCCCACAAAAATTTCCCACTTCTTATTCTGATCTCTGTAGTTCTCGTTCTCTCACGCATCCTGCGTTCGTATCTCCAGCTTCGTTTGGTCGTGTTTAGTTTCGTGCTCTCGGTCCTCATGATGTTCTCACGCATGTAATCCATGTCTGCTATGTGCCTCGTTTCTCGTCGCCTCACTTCTATACACGCTGATCCATGATTCTACGTACACTCTCATGCTTTATCCTATGTTTTTCATCCTCTGCTTTTTATGATTTAAGTAACACGTATCGGTTCTGAGAGACTTGGTAGTTTAGTTCATTTGGGTACCTTGTTATATCCAGGGGTTGGGGGGAACCAAAATACTTTGTTCGTTGCTCGTTACCATAGTACTTTGAGCTGTTGTAAATTAAACTTATGCGTTACTCCCATCCCAGTGCAGGTAAGTCCGCAAGCTTCTCTATCCGCAGTGTATTTATTACATCCACACCATGAACAAAGCAGTCCCATGTCCAACTCAGAAACGATAGCAAAAAAAATCTCACACTTTAGAACAGCATCTACACATCCGGCAACTCTCTTTGAATCAGCCGACTCCACGTACTCTCCTTCCACCACTCCTCCATCCCTCGAATCCTCTCCCAAAGTACTTCCTCCGACATGCCGTACTGCTCATATCGTGCGCTTGCGTCGATTTTGACCCCGTTTCGTTTAGCCGCCTCGAGCGCCGCCCGGTTCTCCCCTCGTAGCACTTCCATGAGTTCAGTTTTGTCTGGAAAGTAGAGGCGGGGTTCAATGACGGCGATGATGGCGAGCGCGGCACGGTAGAGGAATGAGTCGCCTTCGAGGACAATGACGTCCCAGATGCGAGCGCATGCTTCAAAGGGGAGGTGGTGTAGGAATATGGAAAGGATCCCTGAAAATATACGTTAGTGTGGAGTTAAGATTCCTTAGGGATTACTTACAGTCGGGAAGATACTGGGAAGGAGTTATTTGGTGTTGCTTAAAGTTGAAAAAGACTGAACGGGAATTAACCAACGGTAACGTAGATGAAAGGTTCAGCTTACCTTTTGGCACCCCATCCGCAAGCAATGTATCGAATATTCTATAGCAAATGAACCACCATCAATCCCGTTACGACGTCACTCGGATGTCATTTGCTTACCGGTAATACGCCTCGATCTGACACATGCATGAGTTAGCACGCGTTAAGTTGTAGAGCAGCGCCAACTCACATCATCCCTTGCGCCAGGTCCACCGTAAAACGACCTTAAACAGTGTCGCTCAAGTAAATTCCGCATACATATGAATGCTTCTTCAGCCGACATATTGATGAGAAACATTCCCGCTACGCTGGATACTCCTCTAACCTGGTAGTATATGTTCATTAGCAGAACGTTTATACGAAATAACGGCAGGGAGTGGATGACAAACATAGAGGAAGTAGCAAACTCACATATCCCAATCCCTCATCCGACCTGGACACAACCCACGCGCACAGCAAATCCTTCAAGTCCTGATACATAGGGCCGGTTTCTGGATGGAATATATGCAACGCAGGCAACGTCGCACGGATATCCTCTTCGACAATCGCCATCGTCTCTGTAGGAAACCCTCCGGACGCAATTGCCCGATTCGCGCGTGCAAGACATCGTTTATACGTGTCTAGTTACCCCCAAGCAATCAGTATCCAATCGTAATATTATACTTATGATTCTACACACCTTTGCTGATAGCCAAACCATTCCCAATTGCAGCAACCCACATCTCGCTCCGTAACTTGGTTGGGATACCTTTCCACCACAGCCCTCTGAGATGCGGTTTCCGCACTGCCTCGCGCCAGTTTGGCACAATCTCTTTTCGCCAGATGTAAATCGAGTCCTCGACGGCGCGTTCGCGTGCCAGTCGCCTCTCCTCAATCTCTTGCTTCTTTCTTTGTTCTATAGAACACATTTATTAGAATGCTTGGTTTGCTGCCAGTTGGATACTTACCAGCAGCCCGAGATTTTTCCATCATTACCGCATACTCTTTTAAATGCTTCACATCTTCCTGTTTATTCTTCGGAGGTAAATATGTCGGCCTACCAAACCAAGCATCAATATCTTTGACACCCGAAACTGACCAAGTCTATCCACCTAGTTTTGCTGATCACCTGCTCTAGCATACTCGGTCCGACAGACCTGGCAACGCGGTGCGTCCTCACGGGCTCAGTTGCGGCCGGCGTCCTCGGCGGCGCCGAATCCGGCTGGGCCGACGTGTCGATCTGCGGTTTGGACGCAGGATCGACCGACGCTGCCGCGAGTGCGGTGTTGATCGTCAAGTTGGGTATAGGCAACGACACGGACGCCGAAATGACCGTTGGCTTGCTGTAGGGTTTTGGGGACGTGGATTTAGCTCGCGCAGGGTGGGTTTCGGCGTATATGTATTCTTGCCGTGGAGAGACGGGCAGTGGGATGTCAACGGGGGTGGTTGAGGATGGCAGTGTAGGTTTGCCGTGAGCGGGTTGGTCGTGCAGAGAGACATTTTGTAGAGCTCCATCTAGGTTTCTATTATCTAGAAATGAATCTTAGCACGGGCCATACGCGTAATGGGATCTTGAGATTGCGCCAAACGCATGGTACACATGCCCAACAAGAAGAGTACCAGAGCATAAACTGCTTACCATCTTCGTCTATGTCCCCAGAAACGTCCAAGCCTGAATCAACATGATGGCTACGGTGTACCCCATCAACAATGTGTTCACGAATGTCTTCGTGGGCGTCGAGGTCCTCGAGGTCGTTCGGCGAACCGACTGCGGGGTCGTGCTGGACTCCACTCGCGTCTTCTACCTCGGTCACCGTAACTTTAGGCGATCGAGTAGTTGGAGAAGACTCGTGAGACATAGAGTAGGTCGTCTTGCTTCAAGTTAGACTCGTGGTGGTGACGGGCAACAGAGTAACCGTTGTCGAGGACGAGGTTGTCGTGGGGAACCAAGAACGGTCATCGTGGCAGTGCCTGGGTGCCTGGGAGGTAATTATACCCAAATAGGAGCATGGCTCTTCCACTCCCCGGAGGCAAAAACGAGTCACGCAAAATTATGACATGATAAACAGTTGCTGATAGTAGGTAATATACTGCTAAACACAGAGCGAAGAGTCCAAAGGATCTATAACATATGTAAAACACGGCCTCATACAACCTTGTCAAAGGTGACGCCATTGACGGTTCGTCCTTGCATCGACTTCTTCACGTTCTGGACGAATGCATCTCGGTTCTTTCGTAGTTCCTCGGCAGCCTCTGCATGAGAACATATTGTTAACTCTCGAAAAAACTACGAACGAGGCAGGAAAACGCACCCTTGTTCAGAGGATCCTCCGCGTTTGGCTCCAAGAACAGGTATTGAAGTCCAACCATCACCGAGTTGAGGTTCAGCACCGGCTTCCAGTCTTCTCGCAGAATGTTCAAGCAGACGTTGCCCTCGAGGTCAACATTAGGGTGGTAAATCTAAGCATCCAAGCTCGTTAAATAAATAAAAATACGAAAGGATAAAACGCATTGCGAACCTTGGGCACACATTTAACCTTTGGTGGCTCGTGCGGATAGTTGGTGTTGATGGTGAAGGAGAACTTGAACTCTCCATCCTTGTACATCCCTGCAAGCCGCTCAGCATATTGGCGAAACGAGAGTCAGGCAGACCGACCTTCATCAGGTTTAATAGATAATACAAAGTTCAACAAGTCCTCAGGATTAGCAAAGTCAACCTTCATCGTTGACGGCAAATCAAGCTCGGTGATGTCTAACCACGAGTAAAAAGAGCAAAGCGACATGTGCGGTTAGCAACGCGCCGATAAAGCCACACGGTAACCATCGCACACACCTTTCTGTACTCGCAGCTGCGCCGCACTAGTCTTTGGCTTCTTCTTCGCCGCCGCATCCTCGTTCTTTTTCATGCTCCAAATCTACCACGCAAACACCAGAACATGAGTTCTCCGCTGGACGCACGCCACACGACAACCCTAGCTCACCTTGATCATCTTGGTCGTTTAAAAGCGGGTAATTAAATGTAGATGTATGTGGCTATCTATATAGTCGTGGAAAACGGAGAGAAGAGAGGGTTGGGTGGGGCGAGGGTCGTGGTTGGGAGATGGATGGAGGTAGAAAGCGGTGGAATAACGCGGTGAGGCATGCCGGGAGCGGATCACGTCAGCTTGTAAGCGCCGGGTTTTACATACACCCGGCCAGCACCGCCGAATACATGCGTTTGACTCACCGCGACAGCGTTTGTACCCGATCTATTTAACGCTACAAGCACCCCTCTGGGTGAACTCAGGCGCGATGCCATCTCAAAGCATCGAGTCACGCGCAAAGTCTACCCTATTTCAGACGAAATGCACTAACTTGCTGTGTTCAAGCTTCAAGGCACGCTGCAAAAGGTAAAACTACGTAACGGGCAGACAACGAGGGTTAAAACCACTGGGCGAGGAATGAAAATCAATTGTGATTGAAACACTATTTTCCCTGGTTCGAGCCGCACATGACCTTGCTAGATCCTCATGCATCTCTAGCCGCAAAGATACAGTAATATACACCGTAGGCGCAAGTGAACCACACCACATATAGTCGGTGCAGCTGAGGACCACAACGTCGAGTGCGCCAAATAAATAAGATTCGGGCAATGGTATTTTTACACAATTGAATGAAGACTACCCAAGGTCACACGAGCGTCGAGAGTAACGAAAAAAAAACAACTTTGACAGTGGACGAGGCATGGTTCGAACATGCGGCAAATAACTTCATGAAGTGGAGTTTGTGGTGTGACCAGTTCACTACTCGCCCAGTTTTTCAGTTTCGCAAGTCAAGATCACAACTTCCTTCTCACGGTCCCTCCCAAACCTGCCTAGTCTCTCTTGCGACCAGGCAACGCTCAAAGTAACATGTAGAACGTTCTGGACCACTATCTCAGATAGTGTATGCTAGTACTTGGTTCCGTTGTTTACTTCGCGGAGACCGAAGTCCAATCTAACCTGCAGTGCCTTGTCCGCTGTTTGCTGTCACCAAGCAACCTCCTCTTTATATCAAAACACCGACACCAGAGCAACATCATGTTATATTCCTAAAATAACATTACAAAGGGCACAGAAAATATAAGTAGTAAGCGGCGGACGGCTGGCTGAGATCGTAGTCGCCCCGACTCACCACCGCTCGCCACCTCCAATTGTCGCAATGGGCCAACTGCCTCATAGGCTTCCTTTGGAAGAGAACTTTTCCAGCCCGGCTCGCCGATGGGGTGACGCCCAGCGGCCAGTACCTCCCGCACTTTCCTCGGCGAATGCCCAGCCCTCGGGTATCGCAATCGGAATGTCTGAAACCCTGGGCCAGCACGACGGAGAGGCACCGCACGCAAAGGAACCGGTGTCGCCTGCATTAGCCCAAGCAATGGAGTACCTCAAGAAGTTTTTCGACCGAGGCCAGAGAACGAGTCCTTTGGAAAAAGACAAGGACTCGTTTGAGCTGATCGAGCCGGCTGAGGTGGAGCAATGCTGCATAACTGAATGGCCACACCAAGAGCCTAGTAAGGACCGCATCACGGTTCTGCTTCGCTTCTGGGGTTATCAAATGTAAGCACTGACTCTGCGGTGACTGACCAGTAGAGTTGACTGTTTGGGTCGATAGATACTTGCCTTCTAAAGTACTGAAATCATTGAAAGAACAACGCCTCAAAGAGCGAGCTGCTTTCATCTCGATGCAGCTCCAGAGTCAATTTGATGGTATCCTTTCTATTGCGCTTCCTGGTTCGGTGCGGTGGGCTATGGGGGTTCTACGCAAGCCAGCGATCCCTAATATTGGTAGGTCAAACTAAGCCAAAACGGAGCTTCCATTGACGATACTCGTACAGAGAAATACGTCACCAACTGTTGGGACAGGATATTCGCGTTTAGTGGTGAAAACGGGGTAATCTTGAGAGCGTTCTGGCTTTCGCCCCTGCTTTACGACCTAAAGCCTTGGATGGCAGAGTCCCCAAAGCTTGAGGAAACTCAGAAAGCCGGGTCCAGAGTCAAGAAACCGATTAGGGCAACTTCTGTTGACGATATGGTTGTGGTTGGATAGGTATCGTTTATCTGCGCATCTATCGCTGAAATTCTGAAATACAGCGAACTTCCACTCGTTCAAAGTTTTGGTCCCCTTTGTATTCTGTTTTGGCCGTCGCTTCCTTTGGAGTTGTCAGATGTCTCCTTGGTCCGCTATGGGCATACCGTGCCTACCAGTTTCTGGCATTTACAAAGAAACACATATCGCCGTTGGCTGATGATACCGTGGCCTGCATGTATGCGCCATAATATGTCGCCTTTCACGTTCCTTAAATTTCATTGGTTTATCTACCTCGTGTCAGTCAATGAATTTGTGTCGGTGCGATAAAGAAATGCCACTAGGATATCAGCCTAACGGGAAGTGTACCGAGACCCAGTTGTGGCGACAGTGCGGCAGCGAACAAACACACCGAACGACCAAGAACTCCACAACCAACCAAACATCAGACATTAATCGCACGAGTTGATAATGCATCACGCTGCGGCCGTCAGCAACCAAGCGGTAGGGAAATTATTGACGGTCGGGCGTTTGGTCCGACCACGCGAATGTCCACCCTGTCATCTATGGATTGTCTGTGCTGCGAGGTGCATCGTATCAAGCGTACGCCCCGCAAAGAGTTCCTCGATGTGTTCTAGCGATCCGTTGAGTTAGCGGCTAATACATCGACTGAGGGGAACAAGCGACATCGGAAAAGCAGACGAACGGTCACGTGGCGACGATCACTCAAGTCACGAGAGCAGAGCGCCTCCCTTGGACCTCCTACAACCCCTCACTCAGAATAAAACACTAGCTGTAAATCTCACCGAATTAGCACTTGGAACTCATAGCTGTGCACGGCAGGTCTATAAAAGGGATGTCAAACCCTTTGTCAACTTCTCTCTATGATGATCAAGTCGATGTCATCGTGTCGGGAGGTCCAGTTTCGATAGGTCTTCTGCGAGGTGTCTTGAAGCTCACAGAGGATCCAAACAAAATACTTCTGTTTCATAATGACCGACTCGCTTCTGCTTGCGTTAAACTGGTTCAAAAACGAAGCAAGGTCTATCCCGTACGTGCTCAAGCCCCACAAACTATGATGTACATTATCTACTCATCTCAACAGATTTTAGACGACGAATTTGGCTTCCTGTGCCTCAAAGTAATAGTTGTTTGTGTTCAGGTAGCAACCCTAGTCATGTGTGGAACCATGTATGCGTTTATTGAGGAGGCGCCACCCCAACCGGATCCCAATTTCACGCTTGCGAAATGCGCTGTTGCCTCTCTTTGTGACTTAATCCCAGCCACCGCTGTGACTGGGCCTGAGTTTGCTACACGCCCCTTCCTTGCTGTGGCCGATGCAGTAACCTTGATAGAATGTTTGTATCGACAACGCCACCGCTTCTTGTTCTATCGCTGCGCTTCCCCTGAGCTCTCGGGTGGATGGTCTTTTATACTCTACCCGGCATGGATTCACCTGCTAGCTGGACATATTTCGGAGTGAGTAGATTAACGCCAGCTGCATACCACTAATTCAAGTTAACTCCCACCGCCCTTCCAGTCAAAATACCATGGCACGAGTGTTAGGAGACCTAGCTTGCCGATTTGCAGCAGGGGAATTCAAATATAATGCCGAGGCGTCTATAGTTGAATCAATGGCCGAAAGCTCGTATATCCGATCTCGAGACGTAGCAGGAACAAATCGTGGATACTTTCTCAATGGTGTCGATGATCAAGACTCAGAACTTGCGGTCACGAGGGTTTCTACAAGGCTTTTGACTGGCCCTGTGACTATGAAGCTGGCGTATTACTTGGACCTGTGGGCTGGGAATCGTACAAACAGCAACCGGCCAGACTTGATGCTCATGTTTCTAAAAGCCTCCCTGACACGATTGTGGCGGGCATTGGATTCTTGGACGAAGGACCTTCCGTTGACACGTCGGCGTCTCAGAGAGATTGTACAGCTCCTAGAAGCAATCATTTTATATCTTAGGTCCGTGAAACATATCTTTGACATGTACAGAGACGATGTCTAACGTCACCTCTAGTACTGTGGTAGCTGTGAACTTTGCCATACCCAATATTGCCCCGCAAGTCGTGAGACAGCACCTTGTCGGCGCTGCTTTTGAATACGACATTTTTTGTCTGATTGCCCGAACACTATTGTTTCCTCTGCCCTGGGACTATACTAGCCTGGGAGGAGCACGTGAGCGCTGAATCTGTTTCGTGTACCCGCATATACTAACGGTCTGAAGCGCGACGCTCCTTAGATCACATGTTCGAGCACCATTTCCAGGCTGTTGACGAATTTAGCGGTATCCTATCAAGCTTCTACCCATTCGGCATGGAAATACAGGAATATTGCTACGTTGACTGGCTCCGAGCGGCTCAGCGCTTTGGGGAACGCTGCCATATGCATGAAGAGCGTCAATTTGTGCAGACCTACGTCTCCAGGTGTCGGGCTGCCTGGAAGAAGCTCGGGTCCTCGTTCTTTGGGAAACACATCGATGTCTCAGTAGCTTGCGCATACCCGCGGTGTCCGCATCCAACATCCTCGAGTGGCGTGCTATCCACATGTGGGGGCTGTCGGGCAGTCGCCTATTGCAGCCATCGCTGCCAGCGCTCGTGAGTATACAATGGATTCATAAGATATACGGCTCATAAAATTCCTGCCAGACACTGGATTTATGATTTGCCGGAAGGTCCGCATGTTGAAGCGTGTTCTTCTTCCACTCTAACCCTTATGAAGCGTTAAGTTGGCGAGTTTATGTGTACGCAGTTGTGATCCCCCGAAGTTTCAGACGTGATTATACAACAGACCATAATTTCCAATTGAGGCGCGTGATGTTGAGCAAACACGCACGGGTTCGTCCAGGCTAGCACGAAAACTCTTGGCACACCGTGTTAGGAACTAACGTGTTTACAAGATGGTGTAAGCCAACTGATTACCATCAAAGAACGAAACCGAGACAATGAATCATCACAAATTGGACCTACATGGTGCTCGCAATCAATAACTTGGCATGGCAAAATATCAATAATGGTACGTACTCGAGCGTGCTACCCCGGTACAACAGCTCCAATTCCCCCATCCGGTCGGGCCGCGGGGCGGTAAACCATATCCCGTTGCCGCCAGGTTTTGCGTCAAACCTCTGCGGCTCTCCTTCAAAAATCTCCCTCAAGGCATCTAGCTGAGCAGGGTCCATGTCCGATAGCTCCTCGTTGTCGTATCCAGGAACAAACGCGTAGCCTGGGTGGTCGGCGATTTCGAAGACCACTAGCCGGAGTGGCCCGTGCCGCTCGAGTTGCTCGTACAAGTCAATTGCCAGAAAACCATCAGCGCAAGGACGATGAGCGTAACGAGAGTTGAGGTCGATAGCAGCTTGCTCGAGGGTTTCGCTGGCCAATGCCCAAGCGTAGAAGAACTCTGGTTTCGGCATGGTGATGGTGGGGTGGCGGTTGTTGGCGGTTGCGGCTTGGTTGCTTGAAACTTATAAGAACCCGCTGGTGGCTGTGCACAACCAATTTGAGCCGGAGGGTCTTTTGCCACCTTGACTTGCCGCCACCCTGAGACGTACTTTGCCCTTTACGACATGGGCCCAGCGCGATCTGATCTTGTTTCGGTCTGGAATATTTTGAGCATACATGCTCTTGGCTATGTCTGAATTCAATTTCAGCAGCCTTTGCCACTCGGCCTCTGACATAACCCTCTACGCTGTGATAGGAAACTTTGGCCTTTAGAACACAAGTCTGGTATGACTCGGATTTTCTTACGTCTGGAACATTCTATGCATCCACTCTGCTGTAAATTATTGACCGTATTTATCCAGCTTCCGGTGGTGCCACTCAGACCTTCTGCTCGGAAATTTAGCCATTATCAAGGCTTTTCATCGTGCCACCCGTTCTTTTGGAGCACCGCTCAGTAAATATCACCAAGCGCATTGCCGTCTTTTGCACCCGTGGTACAAAAGCTAGGCTAGTCGCGACATCCAAGCCATCGCCCCGCCCCACTCTGCTGCAGCCTAGTCTCGTAAATCGGACTCCTCCACGGAACTATCACGGTCGAAATGACAGGCGAGCATCTGGGCTTTCTATCCCTCACAATATCACTGACCAGTTGCTTGGCATCTCAAGATCAAGGCACGTTTGCTCAACGCATATCGGCCATGTGCGAGTATGCTTTGAACTTCGATACCAATCCCCGCAATATCGAAAACCCTTGGCGCATCTTGTGGAACGAGGAACTTATCTTCCACCGGATGCAAGTGTCTGGTACCAACCTTCGCATTGCCACGGAATACTCCATCGTCAATTGGGGGATCCCCAAAAACCAAGCGCCTGTTCTAGAGTTAAAGTTACCCTCACCCCCAGGTGGCAGGGTTAGCACACCTACCTTTTCGAAGCAACAGAAGGAAGCAGACCGGGATTACCGGGGCAAGGCTGGTCCTCCCAACCCCCTGAACGCGGCCATTCGTCTTGGACTTCGGACACGCGAAGCTCTACCGCCTTCCGCCCCCGACACACTCCCTGAAACACCTGCTCCTGCTCTAGAATTACTTTCTATCTCCGAGACGCCTTCTACCCCTGCTGCCCAGGATAGCAAACCGAAAAATCCATCTACTGTACCTGCTAAGCAAGGAAAGGACTCATACTACGCCCTGGATTTCGCTATCACGGATATCGACAAAGTTCAGACTGCACCACAAATTCAGACCGAACCACGTTTCATCTTTGGGTACGAGAACCAGAAACGAACCCCTTTCATGCCGATTGCACTGGAGTTGAAGCCAGCGCCTACCCGACAGGACCCTCCACCAGGTGCCGACGGGAGGTTTCAAGCCGACCTCCACTCCTGCTTTGTCAAGGCGTACAAAGATATTCACGTGAAGCTTCCTGCAGCCTTCAAGTACCACCCTGGACAGAAGTCTATCATAGGTATCGCTGCCTCTGGGCCGTGGTGGTCGTTCACGGTTGCTTATGAAGACGAGAAAGCGGTAACCTGGTCAAAGGCCTTTATATGCGGCCGCCCCGAGCATGATAAAATTCTTACCGATCTGTTCGAGGTAGCTGCAGCTTGTCCCTCGGATCCAGCGACTTTCGGTAACAACCGCGCCCGGGAATATCGAGACAAATATGCTCGCACGGCCCACACTCGTGCGGACGTACTTGAATTCCCCTTTTACAAAATTTCTCAGAATGTCAAGATGGACCTGTTCGGTCCGGTTGGTGTATGAATGGTTTCGGACTGCCTCACGTGTTTTCCGTGACTCCATAGCCAACACATCCGGACAGCCGTGCCGCTATGTAGAGTCTAATTTGCTGGACTGGATGCGTGAATGTTTGTTATTCAAGATCGCCATTTCAGCCCTTGAGTCGTGAGTGTGACAGTAGTACCACACTGGCCCATTCAAAATATTATACACGGTGGCATGTTCATTTCACAATCTCCAGACCCGACGCCTTTTGGTGGTCCGGTCTTCCAGTACGGGTATTGTGACGTCGTATTGTACGACAGTCATCACAATCAACCTTCCAAGTACTGCTTAGAAGATTGACTCTAATTCGACTTGCCACTTTTAAGACCCGGCTAGAATACTAGGGAGCCGTGGAACGTAGCCTGTGGAGGCCCGCCGAGCGAGCAACTGGTGCGGGCACCGGTCACGTGGCCCGCGCGACGCGACGCGACACTTCGCGCTTCGCCACCATCCACATCATATCGTGACGGCGCCGGGCGTCGCGCCTCGCTTTTTATCAACGTGTTTAAAAAGATGGTGTAAGCTGGCTGGTTACAACAGAGAATGAAACGGGGGAACCATCACAAATTGGACCTACATGGCGCCCGCAATTAACAATTTGACACAGCGAAAATTTAATACGTACTCAAGCGTGCTACCTCGGTATATCAGCTCCAATTCCCCCATCCGGTCCGGCCGCGGGGCGGTAAACCATATCCCATTGCCGCCAGGTTTTGCGTCAAATCTCTGCGGCTCTCCTTCAAAAACCTCCCTCAAGGCATCCAGCTGAGCAGGGTCCATGTCCGATAGCTCCTCGTTGTCGTATCCAGGAACGAACGCGAGGCCCGGGTAGTCGGCGACTTTGCAGACGACGAGCCGGAGTGGCCCGTGCCGCTCGAGTTGCTCGTACAAGTCAAATGCCAGAAAACTATCAGCACAGGGACGGTGAGCGTAACGAGAGTTGAGGTCGATAGCAGCTTGCTCCAGGGTCTCACTGGCCAATGCCCAAGCGTAGAAGAACTCTAGTCGCGGCATGCTGGCGGCTATTGGCGCCCGGATACTATTCGTTTGTCTTAAGCGCCGATGCCAAGAGTTTATTTCCGATCAAGTCAGGCAATTCCAATGACGTCACTTACGAGAGATGAAAATCGAATTTAAAGCCCCCGCCATTGGCAGTTGGACGATCCTATACCCCCCACAATGTCCCAACACTCTCGATCGCCCTCCGTTTCCTCGCTCGAATCACACGAAGAACTCGCGAACAAGGTCGCACAAGACGCGCCTCAGCCCGACCGCGCCCAACCCGTCGCGCATGCCAACGAAGGCAAAGACATTGAAGAGGTTGTCGATCCCGAACGCGCCGCGCAGGACACTGGACCTGGTCAGGATGGTAAAGGGTGGCAATTACTATGTGGGCCGATGCTCAAGTACTGGCGCCTGAGCGACGAGAGTAGGAGGTGGCATGGGAGCGTGTTGATCGTGCTTCGTGCACCGGATGAGGAGGTGGCGAAACACCCGGACGAGCCGAGCATTTCGTTGGACGCACCTGATTCAGAGACGAACCCCGTGCATCTGTTTACCGAGCGGGATCGGGTGTATTGGCGGTTCAACATCAATGTTGCATTAGGTGACGACGAGCGGGAGGTCAAATACTCTGTCGAGTTGCCTCGCCAGCGGGGCGGGGACAAGATTGAACGTTCGTTCTGGCTCCCGAAGATTGGGCAGACGTTCCGGATTATGTTCCACAGGTATGTTGTTCACCAGCCAGTCGCACATTGGGGCGCTAATCGGTGTGCCAGTTGCAATGGGTTCGTTCCTGGCGCGGAGAAACAGGTCAACGGGCTCGCCTTATGGAACGACGTACTGCGCCGTGGGTACCCCAACCCCATATGTTTTCTCCTGCTAAACTTACGTTCCCGCAACAGTGCACGAAAAGTCCCCTCTCCACGTAATGATTGGAGGCGGCGACCAGATCTACTCGGACGGTGTAACGGAACCCCACGCACCCTTGTACCCATGGGCCCAAGAGTTGTCCCCACGCAAGCGTTCAAAGATTCCATTCCCGCTTGAGTTGAGGTTTGTAATTCCAAGTACTTTTTATACTTCGTCCAGACGTTTCTGATATTGAGATTATAGGGATAAAGTGGACGACTGGTACTTCCAACATCATTGCGACTGGTTCAACGCTAGCCCATTCCGCGAGGCAAACTCTCAGATCCCTCAGCTGAACCTTTGGGGTGAGCGCTTCCCTTTCCAAAAACAACAATGCCTTATACTGTCCAATAGATGACCACGATATTATCGGTGAGTTACTTGGGTCATTTACACGTCCCCGACAACAAGTCTAAGCAAATGATTCTTAGACGGTTTCGGGACGTACAAAGATGCCTGGCAACGTGCTCCTGTATTTATGGGTATTGGCGAGATCGCATGGAAATAGTGAGCTCTTATTATTATTACCCTGCGCATCAACCCATCGTTCTTTCCTCTTGAACAGTATGTCCCTCTTCCAACAACACCTCCCACCCTCCACTACTACTCCAGGCCTCACCTATGATCCCAAGAGCTTCAACCCTGTCACCTCGCCCGCGCACAAACCTACACCAGCCCCACCGGAGAAAAAGCCCAGACTTCATGCCCCAAAGACAAAGGCAGAGAAGGATAGGGCCGCAAGTAGTAACCCGGAGAATGCTAGTAAGGCGAATGGTGCTAAGGTGGAGCAGGACGGGGCGAGCGGGAACGACCCCGCGAAGGAGGACGGTGTGGCCAATGGGAATGGTGCGGTGAACGAGAAGCACAAAGGGAACAAAGAGGAAGAAGAACTTGACCCGTCATACGTCCGCCATCCCCAGCAAGGACCGTATATGCAGCATCGCGGTCTGAGTATATGTACGTCGCTTGGAGAAGGGATTTTATTCTACGGTCTCGATTGCAGGTCTGTGGATGCTGATTTTGGCTTAAACAATCGCTAACGGGTCGTGCCGGTTAGAACGGATCGCACACGCGAACGAATCTGTTACGCTGATACCTACCAAGCCATGTTCGACCGACTAGAAAAAGATATTGTACCGGGAAAGACGAAGCATTTATTGCTCTTGCTTGGTGTTCCAATTGGTACGACTCGATCTACTCTTCACGGTTGGTGGAGCAGCTGAACGAGGCGTGGTGTAGCTTATCCCCGACTGGTGTGGGCCGAGACGTTGATGACAAGCCGGCTCATGGCGCCCCTAAGGGGGATAAATCGCGTGTTTGGGATTTTGTCGGACTTGTTTAACGAGTGAGTCGTGTCGTCTGGTTTTAACCAAGGATTTTGAGCTCAAATATTGGGTCTTTAGTTTTGACGGAAAGGCCGAGTTACTGGATGGTACGCGCTCTTCCCCCGCTATGTAGCGCAACTAATCCTAACTTTATGAATACCAGATCTCGAAGACCATTGGGCAGCAGCTGTGCATAAAGCCGAACGCAACCACTTTGTCCAGCGTCTCCAGTCTCTCAGCTACTCCAAACAAGTTCGGATCACGATCTTGAGCGGAGACGTCCATCTTGCTGCTATTGGGAGGTTCTTTAGTAAGGCTAAAATGAACGTACCACAGGAGAGGGATCATCGGTATATTGTAAACATTGTGAGTTTCTTGTTATACCCGAGGAGCCTATGTATAGGGTTTTAATTGCGTTGGGATCATAGATTAGTTCAGCTATCACGAATGCGCCTCCGCCCGATGGTGAGTATGCCTAAATCCTCCGATATATGCGACTGACCAATAAATACAGCTGTTGGCGACGTTTTGAACACGCGAAATAAGCTTCATCGCCTCGACCACAACACAGCCGAGAATCTAAGTGCGCATATAATTGGCTTTGCATACCCGGATCGATACTAAACCTTGCATCTAGTGGACATCTTTGAAGAAGGCGTCGATGGCTCCAAGCGCCTCGTGAACAAAACTACCTACCCTGCCCGCAACTATTGTATTATAACTCGGGCCGACCCCTCTGCTGGACCCGATGAACCCAGCGCCGAAGAAATTGGCGACAACCCTGCGCAGCAATCGTCCAACGAAGGTGAAAAGCCCAAGATTTCCCTCTTTGGCAAAGCGATGCGCAAAGGTGATGCGACCCGTACTGCCAACAAGGGACAGCCCCAGCCTGCGACAGAAAAGGGCGAAATCTCGGGCGGGACGGGCACGATTGCGAAAGAAGTCAAGGGCGCGCAGGTCGGGCATGATGCTTCGGCGTTGGCACCGGCTACGGGGACCAAGGCTCATGATGCGTTGAATATTTCGTTGCGGCTGGAAGTGGATAAGAAGAGCCCAGAAGGAAAGACCAAGGCTTATGGGTTCTCGATCCCGAGGTTGGAACGGTAGAGGGTTGGACATTTTTGCTTTTGCTGTTTGAATGCTTACCGTATGTTTATTGGTGTTCTCAATTTGATGGACTGATCCAATAACGATGACCATTCCGTTTCTGAAGTTGGCGTGAATGCTGTGTTAGATTAAACCTACACGAACAACACATGATATAAGCGTGCAGACGGTGGACGCCAGTTCTGGTAGACATCTCCTCAGAGTATGGCCAGCCTCCCATTGGTCGGAATCACAGCTTTGGCTGATAGATCCCCGTGTTCTACCTGTCAGGCAGGTCAACAGGTATGTGCGTACGTATCACCCGAGGCTGGCCGTTGACGGCTTTCGATCTGATTTACAGGATTATTCGAAAACCTGTGCCCGACTGTCACATAAATGTGCTGGCCACCGTTCAGGACCTAGGTGCCCAGCGAGACAGTCGACTCTGGAAGTCGTGTCCAGTAAAATGGTGAGCTGCAAGTGCGACCGCGAGAAGGTACGATTAACTATACGTTCCTGGCCAATGTGTAGTCTGTTCGCGAAATGTTCGACTGCCTGCTGCAACACGGATGCACAGACCTTTCTTCGCAGATGGATTTGAGCGAGCAGCCCTCGATGGCAATTGCAGGAGGTGGCTTTGGGGACGTGTACCTCGGGCGACTACAAGATGGTACCGGTGTTGCAATCAAGGCAGTTAGGAATCACATATTAGCGCAAGCTACGATGTCAAAGGCCCGCAAGGTTAGTAATCTCTCATAACCCCCGTACAAAGCTTGACTTTTGTAACCTTGTTATCTGCAGCGCGCAATGCGTGAGCTTTACGTTTGGTCCAGGGTCAAACATCAGAATGTACAGGAGCTCATAGGTATCGTCATGTTCCAAGGACGTCTTGGAATGGTTTCACCGTGGATGGAGAATGGGAATCTGGCAGAGTATGTTCAGAGGTACCCAGGGGTTGATCGGTATGAGTTGGTGAGTTAGAGATATAATTCGACTCGGTGTAGCCTTACTGAGGTAGATGACAGTGCACGCAGGTAGCAAAGGGAGTTTCGTATCTGCACAGCATTGATTTAGTACGTTTCGCGTCCAGAATGCTCCCAGTAGTACATGTCCACTAACAGGCTACAGATTCACGGCGACTTAAAAGCTGTGAGTCCTCAGGCTATCCCCGTTTCATGTCGACTCAACGCCTTGATGTTTAGTGTAACGTCTTGATATCCTCGGAAGGCATCGCCAAGCTCAGCGATTTCGACCATTCGATCTTGTCTAACTGCACTCTTGGTTTTACTGAGACCACTAATTTCGGCGGAGGGACTCTCAGGTGGATGGTGAGTAATACTGGACAATGCTTCATTGTGGTTGGATTGATCAACCTCACTAGGCTCCCGAGCTACTTCTGCGCCAAGAGAATGATACGACCCCGTTGGAAAAGACGAAACAGAGTGACGTATATGCGCTTGGGATGGTAGGCCCCATTCTACTACCTCAACAGAGCGCTATTTACTCACCTTACGAATATTCAGACCATGCTAGTGAGCTCTTGCTGCCAGATACGAGGTTGAACTTCCATATACTTAACAAGACTCAGGAAACGATTACCGGAAGGATTCCGTACGTTGAATACAGGTTCGACGCCGCCGTCATCCGAGCTCTGGATAGAAAGCAGCCCCCAAACCGCCCTGAAGAGTTATCGACTCGAGACACGCAGGGGGACTGGGCGTGGTCGTTGCTGAGAACCTGTTGGGAACATGACCCGGCGATGCGGCCGCTGGCATCGCTCGTGCATACCTTGGTGCGTCACCCATGCCAAAGTAATGTTTCTATGTCTGAGACCTGCCTAGTTGGAGGGTTTTTGCAGCTCACAAGTCACCGAGGATATTTTGTTCACGCTCCAAAAGGCGGAAGCATGGCAAGAGTGGCCTGAATTACCGACGCTTTGGGTTTAAGGAGCCTACTCAAAATCTAATAGGCTAGTATTAATATGCGGGCTATGGTTGAAATTAAATTAGGGGATTCGATTGTTAGATAACAGAACGGCTTTTGTTGATTGACTATGGTCGGGAATTGAGGCGACCAAATACCAGTCGTGTCCACCCAATGCGGTGTTTTACGCGCCTTTCCTTGGGTTGAAACGGTAGCTGGGAAATGCACCTCTTTCAACCCCGATCGTGGAAGTTGAGGATGACCGAGGTAGAACTGGCCGGTTTCTAATATTAGAGATGACCAAAATGGCAATTGTGGTGCAGTATTTGCGCCAAATCCTGGAGGAAGCAGTGCCTGGCGCCTGTACCGTGCAAACGACTTCGCCACGACCGTACTCTGCTAACATCGAGCAGTTTACGCGACTCCTATCGATACACCACACTACAAAAAGCCATACAACATACCGATTATACCTTGCCCCGTGTGCCGTGCACTGTGGCTTGGTATCATCTTCATCACATGCAAACTCGCTCCGATCTACTCCTTCCTCCCTCCGGTCAATCGCTTGCCTATTGCAGCCTACGGCAATGCCGTTACCGCAGGTACCCGCCGAACTTGCGCCTGTTCTACCCTTTCTGCAACAAGCGGAAGAGATGAAGAGCAAGGATTCAGTCATCTCGTACTGGTCAGTAGTCAATCTTGTTTCACGTGGCTGGGTCGACCCCTTACATTAAACTAGGTGTGGGTACTATGCAGCACTGGAGGGACTCAAGCTCAAGCTGTCTACACACGAGTCGCATTCGTTCTTGTTCCAGCTCGTCGATTCGCTCGTAGTCGCCAAGGAGACACCACATGTTCACAAGGCCATCAGCGACAAGAACCTTGGCTACTTGTACGTCGAGAAGCACGCCGACGATGTGAGTGCTTGTTTTGGTGCATGCATAATTCTACTGATGTAACTGCAGATGTTTCTCTTGGCTGACATGGAGGACCGCCGAGGTATGACTTCTTGGTCAACGGCGAATAAGTTCCTAGCTGCCGGCTACGGCTTTGACGTCTTGTCAGTGTTTGAGGGCGCAAAACAAATCCGTTGTCCGAATATTGATGAGAAGCGGACATATGCGGTACGCGTAACTTTAAATTCGAGGCATCTCCCTATTTATCCCGCGTTTATACAGTATTGTCGAGCTGAAGAGATACGCAAGTTATTTGAAGACGATCATGTAACATTCCCTCCACCGCTTTCAGCATCCGGGGATGTCCCGCCCCTCTCGACTTCAAATCCGATGCATCCAAACAACTCCCACATGCTCTCCCCACCTGAAACCTCTTCCAGGCCATTATCAACGTCCCAGGAGCGCAACGCCACACCCTTTCGAAACACAACCTCTCGATCACTGGCTAATCTGATGACCATTATGTCCTCAGGTGCCCCTGAGCAGCCCACACAACAAATTCTGCCACCTCGTCGTGTTCGCTTTTCTGACTCGATAGTTGGCGGCCTGGGCTCCACAGTAAACGGTTTGCCTCCCTCGCATCCCAAATTCGTCTCGACAGATCCACCACCACTGTCCGGCGCGTTTGCCCAGCCTCTGCCAGAGCAAGTGTCGTGTGGCACAACCACTTCTAGCGGAGGCTACCCAACTACGAATGGGTCGTCGTTTGAGCTCGCGTCTAGCAGAATGGTGAGTCAAAAGCGTAGTGGCTGCAACGCAAAGTTTAACTGATTCACGGACCTTTAGTCTGTGCAAGAAATGTTTGATTGCTTGCTGTACCACGGATGCACGGACCTTACCTCGCAGCTAAAATTTAACAGGGAGTGCTTTACTGCCATCGCAGGGGGAGGGTTCGGTGATATCTATCGCGGGAGGCTGCGAGATGGAACGGTTGTCGCCATCAAAGCCCTTCGACATCATATATTGATCCAAGACACCGCGCCAAAGGCTCTTAAAGTAAGACTTGATTTATATTTGACGCTGCTGCTCATGGAGTGGTTTGAATGAAGCGTGCAACACGTGAACTCTACACATGGTCAAAGGCAAAACACAAAAATGTTCAAGAACTCTTGGGTGTTATCATGTTTCAGGGACAGCTGGGTATGGTGTCTCCATGGATGGATAACGGAAACCTCGAGGAGTACATTCGAAAGAACCCGGATGTTGACCGACATGAT
Source organism: Ceratobasidium sp. UAMH 11750 (assembly GCA_019677335.1). Taxonomy (NCBI): domain Eukaryota; kingdom Fungi; phylum Basidiomycota; class Agaricomycetes; order Cantharellales; family Ceratobasidiaceae; genus Ceratobasidium; species Ceratobasidium sp. UAMH 11750. Next base: position 14,032 of record WSLM01000069.1, on the reverse strand, counting down.
TTGGTAGGTTCACAGCTTTAGACCTTGCACAAACAAAGCTACTAAGGTGAACCAGTGCGGCCAGGTAGCTAGTGGCGTTGCGTATTTGCATGGCATTGACATGGTACTTGAGGCGTTACCTTGATCCTCCAACGTACTAACTTACAGATGCCAGGTTCATGGAGATCTAAAAGCTGTAAGCGCCTAAACCGCACGTTTGATCTATCATCACGACTCAAGCTAACGCTTCTGCCTTTAGCGTAATGTATTAGTAGACAAGGACGGCACCGCTAGACTTAGCGACTTTGACCACTCGATCTTATCGAACTGCACGCTCCTTTTTACGGAAACTACGAATGTTGGCGGAGGAACCCTAAGATGGATGGTGCGTGTTATATTAAGAGTATTTTGCTTGTTGAATTGACGTATTGTAGGCGCCAGAGCTACTGCTGAGCAGTGGAGACGAGGACACAGCCCCTATCGCGCGGTCGAAGCAAACGGACATATATGCGCTTGGAATGGTATGCAATTCCATATGATCTAGCTTCATTCACACACTAACAACTTTACTCAGACAATGCTGGTAGGTCCCTGGGCTAGGTAGCAGCCCTTTAGCTCAACAGACACAGGAAATTATCTCGGGAAGAGTTCCATATGCCGAATACAAGGTCGATAGAGCCATCATTCGGGCTCTAGATAGGAAAGAGTTCCCAACTCGTCCAAAAGAGGTCTCCTCTGATTGGATATGGTCGCTCCTTGAAGTCTGTTGGGATCATGATCCCGAGGCGCGACCATCAGCATCGTGGGTATATGATCAGGTAGGTATCAAAATCACAGAATAGTGTGCTATGATCTAATGGCACTACCGACTGAAGCTGCTCGGGTACGAGCCAGAGTATTTTTTAGTCACGTAGTAGTGGACTGTTCGAACCTATGCGCTAACTGAGCACTCCATGTACTTTTAAGTGAACAGTTATGCCACACGCTTCTTGTATTCCACCTCAGAACGTTCCAAACAATCCCTACTCCTAGTGTATCCTGTTGTCAGGACACATCCGGATAGAACATGTGATCCTTGAGGCTGAGAGTGATAGAAAACAGCGCATATAACCAGCGCATGGCAGCGGAGCAAGCCTGTTCCTATTGAACACATCGCCATTGGTATGGCTTTTCACTTCCGCCACATGCTCATAATGTGCAAAGCACCTGGGGGGAGGCACATGAGTCGTTCCATTATTCGGACACTGCTTTGTTTCGGCACAGGTTGTTATGCCCAGCGCTCATTGGACCCTGAAGTTAGTAGATATGATCCACTCCGCTGTCAGCGGCTATTGAACCTCCCCCCTCCCCCGCTGCCCCGAGACACATCAATTCCCTCTTTACTGAGCCTGGTTCCACTGCTTCCCGATTACCATAATTTAAGCCCGCTTGGTTGCTACCTCCATCCTCGTCATCCTGTGCTACTAGTGCAGTCTTGCTCCGTGAATAACTGTATTGCAGTCACTTGGCATTCTGAAAGTTTAAAACCATCACCACTATCACCACCTAGCTATATAGAATTTCTCCCGCCAAAGGTACGTGGGAAGGCATACCTCGGAGCTTAGTCTACCTGACCTCGGTTGTAGAGCATGGATGTTCCATTCTTGGCACCCAGAACACATTATCCTTGTGTTACATGCCAGATACGACAGAAGGTATATTCCAGTCTTCTTGACAGATTTCAATTACGATAACATTTTAAACCTGCCACAGGTTTGCTACATGCACATCGAATCATCTGACAAGGGAACCTGTGACGCGTGCAACCACGCCAGTATCCAGTGTTTGGGTCTTCAGCGTCCAACCTGGCTCACCAGTGTGAGTGGTTGTGTGCTATATCGACTCTTGTACTCACATATATATGCGTAACTCTAGCTTAATGCACTCATGTCCGCAAGGGCAATGATTCAGGTTTGTTTTATATCTTGGAAGTGTTCGTGAGACTAAGCTTGTTGTCGCAGCATCACCTTGCAATCCTTCCGACGGGTCGAGAAAACGTTCCTAGTTTAGTATTTGATGGCTTAATTCCTTTTTACGCTCCAGCTTTGGGTGAGCTTGATAGAACTGCTGGTTTGTGTTCATACTGATGGATTCTTGGACTCATAGCTAAGGCCCAAATTGGAGATGGCGATATAGTGAGAATACCAATCCTAAATCCCATGAAGGTGGAAGCTCTCAACTTGGATCTTCCCGAATACCCATCCAAAGCGTGTGAGGGCACCACATCGCTAGTTGAGTTCGGGGCTAGTATACTTTCACCCATAGAGGTGCCCACAAAGATAGCATCTAGTACGATGGTGAGTTCCGTGTCTCAGCGCAATGTTAAGCATGATACTAAACTTAGTTGTGGGTACCCACTCTCAGTCTGTGCAAGAGATGTTTGGTTGCCTACTACAACACGGATGCGTTGACCTTTCGCTCCATATGGACGATAACAGAACTTCTTCCATTGCAGTCGCAGGAGGTGCCTTTGGTGATATATACCGTGGGGGGTTGCTAGACGGAACTGATGTTGCTATCAAAGCGCTCAGGCATCACGTTTTAGCTAACGATACAGCACCTAAGGCTCTTAAGGTAGGTACCACTCAAGCAAAACACTTTCAACTCTTGAGCTCATGATCCACCTTCTGCGCAGCGTGCAATGCGTGAACTCTACATCTGGTCGAAAGCAAAACATGACAACGTCCAGCCACTTTTAGGCGTCATCCTGTTTCAGGGATGCTTGGGCATGGTTTCCCCGTGGATGGAAAACGGAAACCTGGAAGAGTACATTCGAAAGAACCCAGCTGCTGACCGATATCAGCTGGTATGTCCGATGCACCATTCGGCTCTCCACTAATATCTTTCTTCGTTCAAATAGTGCACTCAAGTCGCTAACGGTGTTTCGTACTTGCACAGTATTAACATGGTATCAATATTGCTGACTTGGTTGCACTCTGCATGATGCTAACTAAGAGATGACAGGTTCACGGGGATCTCAAAGCTGTAAATGTTCAGTTGGGCATTTTAGTAAATCCGCTAATTTTTGCATTACTATTATTATTTCAACTCTCAGCGTAATATACTCGTGGACCAGGACGGCACCCCAAAGCTCAGCGACTTTGATCATTCGATCCTATCTGAATGCACGCTTGCTTTTACTGAAACTACCAACGTCGGTGGAGGGACACTCCGGTGGATGGTGAGTGCAACGGACGATCAAATAATTTGTGGTAAATCAGTTTATCAAAGGCACCCGAGCTACTCCTACCAAGTGAGGAAGGTGACGAAACTCCTGCTCAAAGGACAAGGCAAACGGACGTATATGCGCTCGGAATGGCACGTGGACTTGGCATTCTGTGGTTCTGGCTGTTACTGATGATTTCCCGTAGACCGTACTAGTAGGTCGTTACACAACGTCCACGGGCTCAGATTTAACCCCGAAAATATAGGAAATTATGACAGGAAGGGTGCCATACGCCGAGTTTAAGGTAGATAGAGCTATAATCCGGGCACTAGACAAGAAGCAGTTCCCGAATCGCCCGCAAGAGCTATCGTCTCATACTCCTCTGTGGTCTTTGCTTGAAGCTTGTTGGAATCATGACCCAGAGGGGCGACCGGCATCATCATCAGTCTATGATCAGGTATGTGCCAAGCGTCGCAGAATATCCGGTGGGGCCTAATTCTTCTCGTTCATTCAAGTTGCTTTATGTAGCCTGGATAACGGATGATATGCTGCAGGCACTTGGCTCGCCTGGAGAATCGTTTCAGATGCCCATATGAGACTAGTCAGCTTGTGAACATTGGGGCTTCACGAATGTGTTATTTCATTACCCTGATGCCGAACCTGTGTTGCGTCAATGATACCCCCGCAATTGCCCTACACTTCTACAGTTGACCGCTATATGGTGAAAGGGGCTGGATTTCCAGCCTTGAGAATGAAACGCAGACATCGACACGAACAGGGAGCTTGTGGCACGCAGCGAACGGAGGAAGCACAAGCAGTACTCGGCCGCAGAAAATCGGACCCGGGCGCGTCACGTGTCCCCGGCCTCCTGTAGAGGCCCACCACCGAGGTCCGCGCACGCTGCGGCCTCGTAGTTTTTCGTTTTCCCACCATCCCGCCCTTGCCGTTACACTAAGGCGCGCCTTAAGCGCGCATACACCCGAGTCCAGTGCATCACCCCGGCCTGCGATCCCCACTCTCGCAGCCTCGATTCAACAACCCTGCCGCCTTTGGCGACTCGGTTTCCCCAACACACCGCGCTTACTAGATTTGGCGTTGTGTCGTTTCACACATAAGAACAGCCTGTGGTCCAACGCAGGCCGAGTCACTTACGTAGCATATCATAAAGCATATGTACCACAACATAATCACAAAAAGACATAAAATCTACGTTAACCCCCCCCCCCCTCTCTTTAGAAAACACGAGTCCGACCGCTCATTCACACAATCAACTCAATGTAAAAGAGGTAACACTATATAATGGCAACCGACCGACAACCTGGAAAACATCCAACACCCAACAACTAAAGGAGCGGTACAGGAAAAGAAAATGAAAAAAAGGCTAGGATATAAAATGTCACATAACCAAGAATGAAAAAAAGGACAACTCTTCGCTCCATTGGACTTGTTATATCAATCATCGTCACCACAGAAATACGAGAAAGAGTCTGATAAAATGGAAAAAGGGTCCGAGTTCGTGTATCAACAACGTCTATACCAAAAAAAGTCACTATCCTTTCACTGGTACCGCGAATACGCATTCCCCCCACGTGGATTTGGCGGCGCAGCACCCGGCGGCAACCCGCTGGACGACTGGGACTGAGGTTGTGGTGGCAAACTCGATCCACGCGACGTACGCCTGTTTCCACCACCGCTCGGTGCACTCGTCGGGGCATTTGTCACCGGTGGCGGCTGCGTCGACTGCCTCCGCTTCGCCACACGCTTCACACCGTCCGACACGCCCACTGGACCGGGGTCCACGAGGCTAACACCGCGTCCTTGCTGAGGCTGAGACTGTTGCCTAGGTGGTCTCTGTTGCGGTTGAGGCTGGGGTTGGCGGACCGTGTCATTCCCCTCGCCAAAGAACCCATCGTGATCATGGTACGAGCTCTCGGCCTGGCCGCTCCACCGATACGGATTAGGACCTGGTCCCCAAGCAGTACCCTCGCCCGAACTCGACTCTTGCAACAACGGCCGCGCGCTCCCACTCTCGCCCATATACGGACGCCCGGCAACCGAATCGCGCCCGCCCTCATCCTCGACGCTCCGAGTCAACGGCGACACGCTCGACGAGGGTGAGTCATCCCTTGGCCCACCACGGAATCCAGACGGCGAGCCACCAGGACGAGAAGCGACTGCCAACGGCGCAGGGAGCATAACAAGCGGCGAGTTATCCCTCGGACGATAATACCCTTCACCCGTCGCCGACGGCTCGATCGACGCATCGTCCCTCGCGCGCGCAGGATTATTGCCCGAAAAGTACGTCTCGTTGGTGCTGCCCATCGAATACCGGTTGCTCTCCCGCTTTGGCGAATTACGTCCAACATCATACGAATCACGACTGCCCGGAACGTTCAGCATCCCACCGTTCATGCGGAACCGACGGTCACGCTCAAACTCGGCCCAGCGCTTCATGACGATATGCGAACTATCAAACTCGCCCTCCTTGTCGCCATGTCCGGCTTCCTTCTTTTCGCCCGCGACCATACGCGTCTGACCCCACGAAAAGTCATCGAAATGCCAAAACGCATAGGCCGGAAGGACAAAATTCCAGATGGGGAGCGAGAAGAGGTAAACGATCATCCAACCGAGGTACGCAACCTTGCGTGACGTGACGACGATGAGCAGACCAGGCAAACCAAGAATGATACCGAGCAGGATGAGCGGAATGACTGGTGGGGGACCATCCGACGGAATAATAGCGCTGACAATCAGGTAGATCGTAAACGAAATGGCAGCGGGAAGGACGAGCGTGCCGGCCAACTCCATAAACACGACAAACTGCATCGAGAAGCAAAACGTGCCGCACAGGTCGCGCACCAGCACGAGTTCAGCCAGGTTGTGAATGGTCGAGTTGATCCAGCGACGACGTTGACTCAGGAGAACGCTAAACGTATCTGGCACGATCGTCTTGCACACGGCCCTACAACCAAGTCAACACACCGCGCAAACCAAACAACGGCGGTACTTACTGGGGACAAAACACCATCTTGCGCTTCGGGAACGTCTTCAACATGAGCGTCGTCAAATACCGATCCTCGCCGAGCAACAACAAATTCTTCTTGTGCAACGTGTCCACAATGTTCTCCGAATAGTGCTCCACAATGTCCGGGTTGGCCAAGATCGGAACCCAGTAGCCCGACTGGCCCTTGGGCGCCTTGATACGGTAGATGGAGAAACAACCAGGCAAGCAGGTCACACCGCCAAACATGGACTCAAACGCCTTGGTCAGATGGTGCGAGATGTAATATTCAAACACTGCCAGTGACGTCATTAGCCACCTTTGCAAAACCCCGACGTTGCAACGCACCTTGGATCATCGTCACCCATGTCTCGGCCTTGTTCGCAATCTTGGTCTCGCCGCAAAGACCCATAATCTCCTCATCGTGCACCATGCAGCTCACCATGCGCGTCAAGCTATCCGGGAAAACCTTGGTGTCCGCGTCGACGCACAGCACAATCTCGTACCGATCCGGGCTGACACCCGTCACGCGCCAGATCGAGTTGAAGAATTCGTACTCGAACGTCGTCATACGTTCATCAAACATGACCTGTCGAGCAACACCGATCAGCCACCGGACTCGACGTTTATGGAAACCAGGCTCGGGTGCAATAGCAACTCGCAATGAGCGCCACAAATCCCAACCCCGACACTCACCTTTTGCAAAAACGCCATCAACACAATCTGACTGTCCCGCTTTCCACGATTCCCAGGCTTGGCCTCGCCCGCCTCGAGCGGATTTCCGCACTTGGCGACAAGCACAATCGGCACGCGCTGCTGTTTGCTCCTCTCAACCGTCGCCGAATCATACTTGTAAAACCCGGCATAGACCTTGGCCATGTTGTGCCGCTTGTGTCCGTCGGCAATCGCCACGTACGAGTGCGGCTCGACTTCTTCGCGCGGGACGACGAGTTCAGTCATCATGCTCAAAACGATCTCGGGCGTGGTCAGTGAATTGCCCGAGCCCTTGACCAGTCCGTCGGCGATGACCAGGATAAGTTTGTGCGAGTTGGGATAGTCGGTCGTCGCGAGCGAGTCCAAAGTCGTGCGCAGACCCTCGATCGACTCGGAATAGGCCGTGACAAGGCAGATCGTGTGGGCGAGCGGGAAATTAAACGGTTCATAGTCGGCCGGGGGTTGCGGAATGACATTGTACAGTGGGAACGGACACCCTGAACTGCCCATGCCATAGACATCCGAGCCAGACCCATCCTGATACGGCAAGGACGTCGAGCTGCGGCTCGCGCGGAACGCAGGCGAGTCTGGAGGCGTGTGGTGCAGCACAGGGAGATTCTTGCCGTACGAGCTCGGCGTCGAGGACGCGGCGGTTGTGCCCGTGTTTGCGCGCCGGTACGTGGCCTCGCCATATGTCGTCGTCGGTCGTCCAGGGGCACCTTTGACGCCTTCTGCACGCGAGAAGCGAGAAGTCGAAGGGAGGAACTTGTTCTTGTCCTTGGCGGCCGGACCCCATTTGCCCTGATTCGCGTTGGGGCGGTACGCGCCAGGCGCAGGTCGGTAGATATCGTCTGTCCAGTTCTCGATCGCCTGCGAGCGCTGCATCCGTTCGGCATATGTCTCCTTGCCAAAGCTGCCGAGCCTCCACGAAAGGAACCAGCCAAAGATGACGGCCATCGCAAACTTGATGCTCACGACACCGATAATAAAGACGAGCGAGACGTAGAGCACAACCTCGGACGCGACACATCCGATACTACTCGTGTCGATAAATCCGACGGTGACGAGGTCTGTGAGACAGTTGGCCAGGCGTTTCTGGGACGCGCGGTATACGTGCATGGTCATGTCGCGCCCTGCAAACGAGCTGTTGGACGCCTTGCGTTGGATGTCGGTGAAAAACTGGGGAACAATAACCTGGGACTGGTCAAGCCAGTTGAGAAGGTTGAGATCTAGGACATTGCTGTGATAATGCTTAGTCAGGAGGATGATGACGGAGATCCACGCAACTTACGATTCATATACGGCGAGGTTGCGGCTGTCGGCTGCGACCTGGTCCCAGGTATAGTAGACGACGCTGCGGCGGTTGGCGATCTGGTCGAGCTGGGAGCGAGAGGAAGAACCAGTGTGGCAAAACTTGCCCGAGTTGTAGCCGGTCTTGTTGACGATCGAGTTGCCAAATTGACTGAATACGTTGCAGGGAAAGACCCATTGGGGATTGGAACCAGTGACGGAGATGCTACTGCCAGAAGGGACAGACAAGAGGCCAGAGCACTTGTTGTTGGGGTTCTGGAATAGGAAGGAAGCATCGGCTCCACCGGAAGGCATCTCACCAACATAGAGGGGCGAAGTGGTGCCATCGAAATACGGAGCAATCTTTGGGTGTTTCCAGTCGGCGAGATCGTAAGCGTAACCGTGGATGATGAGCGAGCCGTTGCCGATGGTATAGGCTGCAACACGGGGGGCAGGCTTTCCGCAGACGGTCTGGGTAAAACCAAAAGTGATAAACCCGACCGAGGCCATAAGACTCATGATAATAGTGAGGAGACCGATCTTCTCGCGCCACGCACGTTGCTGCTCGGGAGTGCGGATACCACATGAAGAAAGGAGAAAACGAGGCACACAGCAGGTGATAAGGTAGCAGTAGATGAACCACCAGTCCTTGGGACCAGGACCGATGTTATCAAAGCAGCCGGGCGTCTTTTCCTGGGGCTCGTCGAGGTTGGGAGTGGGACCGCCCTGGGCAGACGCGGCCTGTTTCCGGCGGAGGGTGTTGCCGGTGCGCTTGAACAGCCCAGCCTCGCCAATTTCTTCATCTCGGCCGAGGAGCGACTTGCCGCGTCGCAGCCCACCCTGGGGCGCATTGCCGGTCGCTGCGCAAAACACGATGCATGTCAACACGACGAAAATGGCAAGTACTGATCAAATGTTGGACTGACCCGAGGGCATCACATCGACGCGGCTGCCGTCGGCAACGTGGTTGCGGTAGTGCCACTGGCGATGGCCGGGCTCGATCTTTTCGCGGTCGGGGCGGACAAGACTCTTTTTGCGACGCATGTCCGCGCCGTGGTCCTCGGGGTCGTGGGGGGGGGGGGGGGGCAGTGTATGGTCTGATTTCGAGAACGACACGCTCGCCTGCGGCCCAGGAGGCTGCGGCGACGGGCGCGGCGGGGCTGCTCTAGGCGGCCGGGCGCTCATTGCGAGGACGGCGTGGGGGTCGTGGGGGTCGGGGGCGGGTGTGCGTCGGGGATCGGAGAGCGTCACCGGGGGGATGTTGGTCGTCGCCGCGGGTAGTGCTGACGCCGCGGGGGGTCGCGCAGACGGGGGCGGACGTTGGGGTCGTGGTCGTCGCGAAGAGTGGGCAAGCGGCCCCTTGTCCTTTCCGGTTGTTTGTGCACGTGTGGCGCGTCATCGCAATTCAGTTCGCGCGCATTTTTAATTTCTGCCGGTAATCCTGCTCCTTTCGGCCAATCACATCCGGCCGTGAGATCACCATCGCTGAGACCAGACGGCAACTGGCGCTTTCCCAATATCCCCGAACAAATCGCGTACAAGTAACTACGTATATACGACTCCCACTTGGACGAGGCGTAGTTCTGTTTCAGAGGTCAAACCCGCGCTGAAATTGACTAGCACTTAATCCACGAGGTAATTGGCTATTTTTTTCGACATACGTACGATGTGACTGGCTGGTTGAAGCTTCAGAAAGACCCTGGACTAGTGGGTCCTATGCGCCCGACCCTCACGTCATTCTCGTCATAGCCGGCGTATTCCCTAGCCAAGCACGGCTATTGGTGATCGCTTGGGTTCCTCGGCAGTCGCCCGAGGCTTCTTGACGACGCCCTTTATTACAGGACAAAGTTTCGCTCAAGCTTGAAATACAACGAGGCCGTCGCCGCGCAAAAAACGAGGCATGTCCGTAGACCGAGACAACGGATCGTCCTCGTTGTCCGTAGGGTGTTCGACTCCACCGTAGCCATGTGTATAAGACTGCGAGGGTACTGTGTGAGCGCTAGCTGAACATACCCCACAAGACCCTCTTGAGTCTGTCACGGAACGGCCGAAATCGTAACTGAGAAAGAATGGTTCATTGAGTGAATTCGACTGAACGGCCAATTTGCAGCCCTGACAGCGACGAATGTATATAAAGACCGCCGAGACCGCCAAGCTAAAACAAGGAAGCATCGCAAAGCGCTCAACTTGCCGAGCAAGCCGATAGCCACGCCCCAGCACAGCCTGACCAACACTAAAATATAAATAGTTATTTATATCTCCATAAACAGATCAAGTTCTAAATATCCCGCGGCACCAGTCCGTATGTAGAACAAACAACAAAAAGAACGTCAAAAGTGTGGGAGGATATCACTGCAGGGGGGTATACATCAATCCAGAAGAAGCTCAGATCCACCTCTTCTTCCCCACCGCCCGCATATACTCCCTCTTGGCCAAATGACTATTCTTCTTCACAATCGCCACCTTGCGCCTACACGTCTTGTGCGTCGGCTTGGCCGTGGCAGTGCTAGCTCGAGACTTGGTGCTCGTCGTCGTCTCGGGTTCGACAGCAGTCGGCACAGGGTCCGTGGGCGTAGACGCCTCTGACGTCGGAACAGGGTCGGACAAAGTCGGCGCAGCAGAGGTCGAAGGCAAAGGTACAGGCGCAGGCGCAGGGTTCGAACTCCCACCCGACACAAACGCAGCAACGTTCGGTCCGACCTGCGGCCACGACTGAGGCTGGTTCCAAATGTCTACCATAACCTTTCAGTAACCGGTTCCGCTAAGCAGAATACCCAGACTTACTTCCGAAAATCGCCGGGTCTCCCTGTGTGTACACCCCCGGAATACTCACAAGCTCGTTCGAGCTAGGTACACCGTTCCCACCGCCCGTCACACTCAACTGCGTGCAACTCGGATAAAACTGCGGCGCACCAGCCGAATGGAGTGCCACCAGCTCGAGTCGCATCAAATAGTTTCCAGCCTTGATGTTGGACGGGATGGTCTGCGTCCACGAGTTTCCAGCTTGGATAAGTTTATCTGAGGCCCAGAAAAACTTGCTCGCGTCGACGAGACCTTGGCTAGAGACTTTGAACCAGACAGGACCGGAACCATCGAATGCGTCGCAGTCACCATTACAATCTTCCACCAAAGTCAATAAAAAAAAAACAATTGGGAAAATATGTGAAACGTACTGGCCATGTAAACCTGCACTGGCCCTTTATGATCATCCGGCCACCGATTCATCACCCACGTAACATCCTGCCCCGCCTCAACACTCGCAGTCACACCATTCCCCTGCTGCCCATTCTTATTACACGTCAACTCGGCAGCATCAAAATTGACTATCCATCCCATCAAGTCAATCAACAAAAAACAAAGGAACAGAGTGGAGAAAGGACATACTAGGTCCATCATCTGCGACTTTACGCACAACAGTCTGCGGAACAGGCGTAGCATACGGATCCTCGAATGGATGAAAGGCTTGATATGTCTTTCCAGCGATAGTAACGTTTTGGGGGTAGCCGTGCGCCCGGACGGTCGATACGCCAGCAACGAGCAACGCAAGCGTCGATTTGAATAACATGTTAGCGAAATCTCGTGTAGAGAGCGAATCGAGTCGATCGAGCTGGTCGAGTGGAGGTCAAGAGAGGGACAAAGGTTATAATTAGGTGTGGTCAAAAAGGCACGCGGTGGTCCAGTGTATATCAATCAGGGAAGGCAAGTCAGCGAATGAGACAACGAGGCAGGACACGAGCAAGGAACGTGGTCAAGGAATGCGCGCCGCACGAAAAAGGGAGAGAGTGGTACTTTTTTCGAGAGGCTCTCGAGCATTATTTATACACTTTCGCTCAAACGGCGAAGGCGGGGGAAGGCTTCTAGGCGGGCGGGCTCCACAGCTTCGACATCGTTTATAACGGGTTTGACAAAAATGGCGCAAAAAGAAGGGACACTAGGCAACTGAAGAACTTACCGAGTGTGAAAGAAAAACGAGAGACAAGTTGCAGAACGAAACAAACGGAAAAATCCTAGTCGAGGGAAAAGGGAGCTGAGAGCAAGTTGAGGTCGTCTTGAGCGAGTCGAGCGGGTTAAATGATGACTGTCCACGGTCCATTACGGAACCCCGTTCATTTAAGAACGGACTAGTTACTAGGCTGAGCTTTTTTCGCGCCGCATCGCGTCGGGTGGCGGGAATTCACCACCCCAGCCTATGCGTGCATTTTCAAATCCGAGCCTGGGGGTCTCCAAGGGTAAAAACAACCTGATCCTCAAACAGCAATTACAAGAGACAGCATATTTTTTGAACAGTATATGCATCGTTCGAGCAAGATGTCCCTGTTGATTGCGTGCGCTTCTTGTTGTCGTCAAGGTGATCTAGTTTTGTGTGGCTGTGCTAGGCCGATGATTTCGGCTCCGTGACTGGAGGCTGAAAGTCGCGCTCCGCAGGTCGCATTATGAATGCGTTGTTATGCGAGGCATGTGCTCTACCCATTGCCCTGGTGTCATCCCTCTCTGAAAATCAGTTAAATGCTTGCTACGCCAATAGCCGTGCTGTGCAAAGAATTATATAGCTCGTGCACGCTGGTGGCGTTTAGAGGCCAGCAGTACTTGTATGCGTGGCTTGCTGAGTGCTGGGATCGACAAAAGAGCCACCTGCATTCCTTCCTCTCCAGCCTTATCGCACGGTGTCGCATAGTATGGCGCTACTAGAAACTGTAAAATATAAATAACTGAAAGAAATTAACGTCTGAAAGTCGCGCTCCCCGCGAGATTAGTTATGCGCCTCGTTACGCGAGGTATGCATGAGTTTTACCCATTGTCCTGGTGCCATCACTCTCCGCAAATCTGTTAAATATTGCCTACGCGTGCATGCAAACAGCCATGCTGCGCAAAAGGGTCACACCTCGTGCACACTCGTGCGGAATTCAGAGGTCAGAAGTACTTGTGTGCGTAGTTTGATGAGCACCAGGACCGGTACCGTCAAAAGAATCACCTGTACTCCTCTCCCCTCTTATTACATGGCATCTCGTCATAAGGTACGGCCCCACCACGATATTGTAACGCACATGGCCCAAAGAAATCGACGCCCCTGGTTCCATAGCGTGAAGATGCGAGAAACTCGACTAATACCGATGCGACAGTTGGTCGCCTGGCGGCTGTCGTAGCGTGTAAAAGGCGAGAGGACTTCTCTCCGTCTCCAGTTAATAACAAAGGCCAGAGTTTATCAAAATATCTTGCGGTTTACGTACCTGAGTAAAGACTAGCAATGCCGGAGGCCGTGTCATGGGGTTGTGATTTCAACAAGCCTTGAGCGGCAACCACATCCAATTCTCCCACCCGTTTTGAAACATAAACTCTTCTGGCCCACCCGCCGTTTCTCACCCGCCCACGTTACGCATTCAAGGGCGACGAAGCGCCCACTATTCGGCATGGGCATAGATGAACTCGCGGCAATTGCGGGCGGGAGACCGAGCGGCAAGGGCAGTGGGAGACGGCAAGTGGGCCGGATGAAAGAGACAGTCTGAGCAAGTACAAGTCATCTGCAAAAAGCCCCCAGCTCTGGAGAGGCTCTCAGAGCCTCCAGAGCCTCCAGAAGTCCTCACCTTGTGGCCAGAGCGCTCTGGGGATGCTCTGGACTTAGTTCAGGGCTGACCTCAGGGAGGTCCAAACAATAGTGGATGATTGGTGGTTGTATGCATATAGCATCCTCAACCACCGCGTTTGGGAACATAATTTACCTTTTTCTCAATCAGTTTTGAACCAAATTTAGTTCTGATTGAAGATGTCGGATTTTTGAAGTGGTACGCATCTTTGATGGAATTTCAAATTTTCCATATTTGGTAGGTGATTTGCTCAAAAAAGTC